>CM056392.1:17652034-17850379 GCA_029718625.1 Synaphobranchus kaupii | reverse complement strand
TAAACCCCCTTGTGTCATTTTATCTTTATCTTTATACCTTCATAATTCCTCTCTTGGAAAGACCCATTTTTGTCCTCACCACAAAATAAAAATAAAAAATGAAATTTGGACTGGGATTATTTTTAATAGGTTAGACAGTTTAGACAAATTAATAATTCACAGGAGCAGTAGCAAGATTTTGGTTTCACTGGTTTTGGTGTGCCTTGGTATAATGGAACCAAGGCATCTGTGTTTATACCGTTTTACCACCTTTGTTAGAAGTAGATTAGACTACTGTAATGCTGTCTTCTCTGGTCTTCCAAAAAAATGTATAGAGCAGCTTCAACTTGTGCAAAACTCTGCAAGAATCTTGACTCGAACCAAGAAGAGCCCTCACATCACACCTGTACTTGCATCTCTGCATTGGCTAAATTGATTAAAAAATTATTTTACTTGTTTCTAAAGCTCTGATATAGCACCACTTTACATATCTGACCTGCTGAATAGATATCAGCCCAAAATGTGCCCTCAGATCTTCTGGTGATAACTTGTTTATGCATTCCAAAAGTAAATTACAAAAGAAGTGGAGAAGCGTCTTTTTATTTCTATGCCCCCATACTATGGAATAGCTTGTCCAGACAGATCAGAGAGGCACCAAATGTAGCACTTTTTAAAAGCCTTCTGAAAATGTACTTCTTTAAGATGGCTTTTACTTGATTGCATCCTATTTTAGTTTTTGTTTTATAAATATGCATCTATATTGTCATGTATTTCATTGTGGTTTATTGCATTTAGTTTTATCCCATTTTATTATTATTTTATATATAAAATATATAAATATATTTTTTTCACAAATCTATTCCTATTTGTTTTATTCCATTATATTGTCTTTTATTTCATTGTGTTTATTGCATTTTGTTTTATCCAGTATTTTCATGTTTTAGTTGTTTAATATTATTATTATTTCCCTAGTGTGAAGCACTTTGGGCTGTTGTATGAAAGGTGCTATATAAATAAAGTTTATTACTATTATTATTATTATTTTATTGGCATTTATATCATATGTATCAGATGTCAGAGCTGAGCTATTGATTAGGTTTGACATATTAATTAGGTTTGAGTGATCTTTTCACAGAATTTTCTAAATCACAGGCAACATTTTTAAAAGTGAAACTGCATGCTTATACAGTCAAGCCGGAAAGTCTGCACACCCCTTTCACCTTCTCCACATTTTATTACGTTACAGACTTATACTACAATAGATTACGTTCATTTTTTGCCTCAAACATCTACACACAATAGCCAATAATGACGAAGTGAAAACAGGTTTTTAGAAAATATGCAATTTTATTTTACTGACAAAAATAGGTTATTTAGGGATTACATATCTGTACACACCCTTAGCCTAATACATGGTTTGCTGCACCTTTGGCAGCGATTACAGCTTCAAGGCATCTTGGGAAAGAAGCTACGAGCTTGGCGCACTGTTTCTGGACATTTTTGCCCATTCCTCTTGGCATATCCTTGCAAGCTCCGTCAGGTTGGATGGGGAGCGTCGGTACACAGCCATTTTCAGCTCTTTCCACAGATGTTCAATTGGATTCAGGTCTGGGCTCTGGCTGGGCCACTCAAGGACATACACAGACTCTCTCTGTGGAAAGAGCTGAATGACAATGCTTGATTGTTACTGCAAAGACAATTATAAGTAATTATGACTTTTATCTAAGGTTTGATGTTTGACAACTGACAATGTCCTATAATGTATTCCATAGTTGCAGCTGCTGCAACTACTATTTAGTTGGTGTTGTTTGCAAAAGACTCTAGACCATGACAATTGTTGAAGTAGCTCTCTTCAAAAGTTTAAGCTTACATGCATTGTCCTTTGTCTTGTTGTTCCAAAAGCACACTATTGCACTCTTTCCACAGAACTTTGGTAAAACACGTATATCATTTTATTACAAGCAATAAAATGCTACAGCTGCCTCAGAAAATTGAGTATAACCTGTGAAAAATTGGCAGGTTGAAGATATAACACCTATCATTCACTAATTCATTATAAGACAAATCAATCAAAGTGATACAAAATGTAATTTATTACATAAGAGTATCAGGGATTACCATGCACATCGCTCATATGTTTGAAATGTAGGCCTAATAACACAAATACCAGGGATGATTCGATCCAGATTTTTTGGGTGCCAATAATTGATGCTGTTTCTCTGTATGGCGTCTTTGTGACAGTTCTCTGTAAGAAGCGCTATTCCAATTGAATGAATTGAATTGAATTTTAAATAACGATACTGATGCCAGGCAAACCGTATCGGCCGATACCGATATCCATCTAAGGAGCAGTGTGGATTCACTCACCTTAAAAAGGAGAAGTTCGGTGAGTTTCCCGTCTTTGAAAACGAAAGTTTATGGTGTTTTTTGAAGGATTTTCTATATGCCCATCCAGATCCATTGTGTAAGTTAGCTGTGACATGAGCAATAATCAATATAGCTCAAGACTGCACAGTTCGTCAAAAATGTTCATATGGACCGTTGTATATGATCGTAAATAACCTCATAACAGTGCTTAACATGCTAAATACCTAACTTCTCCTTTAAACTGTCTGGGAGTAGTTAGTACAATGCGACTGAAGATGCAGAGGCAATTGCAATGTGTCTACCACCTTTGGACAGCTTATGCAGAGGGACTTAAGCTTTTGAAAACTGACTACAAGCAGGTTTGCTCAATAAAATTGTCACAATTAATTTCTGTAGGAAAATAAGCAGGATTCTATGATGATTGGAGTTATGCATGTTTTTTTAAGCATGCTCCGAGGCATTCAACGAGAACTTTTTTTTCAAATAGGCTGCAAAAAGACACCGCATAATGAATTTGACCAAAGAAAATGACCAAAGTCCCATCAAAATAGCTTACACTAAATAAAATATAAAAATAAATTTTAGCCCTATGAAATAAAAAAAGCCCGGCACAAATCACCATAGGCTTCAGTCTCTCCTGCATTTTAGTGATTACAACTGATTTTTCTGAATTGAATTCATTGTTTAATCTCTCATGATGTAAAAAATAAGTTTACCTGCCAATTATTCAGATCGTTGGCACTTGTGTTAATAAAGGAACATTAATGAAAACCGGTTGAGACCAATGATCAGTTTAAAGGAAAGTATTTCGCCCCATCTATTTCCTGCTCACCAGTCACCAGTGCTACATGCAGAGCAACAAAATTATATAAAAATAAGCATCTATGCATTTTTTGAAGACAGTCTGTTCCTCTTCCCCAATATGCGCTGCTGTACTGCATTACACCCATTTGCTGTCAACACTTGTGTAAGGTGTGGACAGGTAGGCTCTGCTTCTGCCAGAGCGGGAATGTGGCCTTTATTGGTCTGCCAGAAAGCCAGTAGCTGCGCTGTGCTGCCAAAACTGTTCAGTTGCTCAGAATTCTATATAATACAGCTAGTTCCTTGAATGGGAGCTGTTTACACACAAAACAACACAATTTCTTCAAATATAAATGATCAAAAGCCATTTCAAGACTGTCTACTATCTAATTGTTTGGGTCACAAATGTAATTTAATTAGCTATTTTTCGAGTTACTAAATTGCGCTGTTCAAGTTCAGTGTTTCCCACAGGATTTTTTTAAACTGTGGTGGGTGGACCCCGAACTGTCTAGGGGGGTCCGAAAATTTTGTCAATTTCAACAGCTAAATGTATATCAATTTGGTGTTCTTTGAGATTAAAATCTAAACACTAGATCCACAATTCTTTGTGATTGGCACATGGGAAATGGAACACGTGAAATATATAGAATTTTGGCTAGTTGACTTTTTTTTGGGGAGACAGCTAGCTAACATCAGACCACCAGAAACGTGGTCTGATGGAAAAATATAAAAAAACTTTTTGTCAGTAGACAATGCAGAAACCATCACAATGCATTTTAACCTGTTCTAGTCCAAATTAAGCTCAGTCCTGTCTTAAGTGGGCTTTAAACTACAATAAAAACAAGCTGGATACTTGTTTATTGACAAGAAAGCCTATGAACCTGATTGGCTATTAAATCTTTGCTACATCTGTTGATTCTTCCTCTTTGTCTTCTCTCTGTCAGACGTGGGCGGAGTTTAGTTTCGGAAGTAAATTCCCTATGACCGATAGAACGCGCTTCGGAGACTATCGACTATTTCTTGAAATCTGACTTATAGAATGAGCCGGAACGTTCCTGGACTAGCCTGTGTGGTATAAGGATATAGACCATACATCGCATGTTCCAATTTTTATTTTTTAAAGTAATGGATTAATGATTGTAGTTCTGTTTGTAGTCCACTTTAACGGACTACATATCCATTACTGCAATGCACGGGTGGTTCAGATCAGATGTCATCTTCTCGTCTGGACATGGTTTTCCAGCCTGCTCTTGTTCATTTGTGCGGGTGTTGCCTCTCGGGGCCACGAGAGGGCGCTCCGGTTTTTTTTTCCATATTCCGTATCAATTATGGTTATGGGGTTCAGGTGCAGGCGGGCTACTTAAGCCCAGTGCCTTCTGTGTTCCGTGCTTTAGTGTAAACTCTGTTTACACTCTGGCCAGGTAATTGGTATAGGACTTCCGAAGACTGCACATCTTTACTGTCTAAAAGATACGCAGGAACTTCGTTAGATTTGAGTTTTAGGATTAGTTCCTTTAGGAACTCATTATCCTTTTCTCTTTCTCTTTGCTAAAGTCTTTCCTCGGTTTTCCCCAGTCCTCTTTGAGGCTGTAACCTCAGTTACCTTTATATTTTCCTCCTTGTTTGAGCTCATTTGAATTTGATTGAGCTGGAGGTTTTTCCTTCTCTTTCTACTTCCACTCAAGTCTTCGAGTCTGTTTTTCGCTCTCTTTTGTGGGTTGTTTGTTGGCTGATACATCGGTGGTTATTTCCCCATTGTTTGTTTTCCCTGTTCTGTCAGGGTATCCCTATTTGTTCTCCTACTTGTGGTTCCCACGTTAGTGGGTAACTTTTGGATCCCCTTCCGATCGCGTCTGGTTCTCCGACCCATTCCCCTCCCTTACAGAATGGAGCGCATGGTTAGACACTCCCCTTGGAGGTAGAGAATATTTTATGGTTTTGTGAACAATGAGAGTTCTAATAAAACTAAGCAGTAAGATGCAAATTCCAAAAAAATTTAATGTAAATTTTGTTGTTGAATTCGGTTTCTGTATTTGTGAAGGATGAGACCTCTCAGTAGAGTCCTGAAACGGAGCAGTTCAGTGCTGTTTATTATTAAGTTTGGATGTCTCTCTCAGCGAGAAGCAATGGCAATTTTTTTTATTGGCAATGGCAGTTTTCAATCTGACCAGTGCCAATTTGTATGACCTGGGGAATGGCTTCTAAAAAGATTTGGGATGTATTTTGGGCTAATTTTGTTTTCCATTTATTTGCTTACTCCTGGCCACATCATAAATAATAATGTCTATCTTCACTTTTATGCTGATGGTAGGCTATGCAGCTTTGCCTGTCAGTTAAACCTAAAATTAAAAAGGTCAGCCATTTTGCATGAATCTCTAAGTGATATAAATTGTTGGATGGCCCAGCTAAACAGGGATGCAATTTGACAGTGAGCGCTCTACCAAGGAATAATAAGCAAGCACAACACTCCAATACTCCTGGAATCTTTATATTTGCGTCCAGTTGCATTTAGTGTAGATTATACATTTTATTAATTACTTCTAATGCACTACATGTCTTGACCTTAATTATTTTACTCAGGTTTTAACCCCATACTGAATATAATGGCCACCCAGATGTTATAACAAAGCCCTGCCTGTTTCACAGCTAAATTACAATTGTGCATTTTGGTTATGACTCCTAGGTTCTGTAACAGTAACACTCTATAAAATAGATATTTTTAATAGGTTTGATTTGATCTGTGTGGCTGCATTTTCCCATGATTGTTCTTTTATTGTTCATGCTTGGTCTTTAATTGTTATTTTTATTATTGCTTCTTTAAATATGTCCACTGCTTTTTTATCTGAGTCTTTAGTTTGTGCCATTTTACTTTTTACTTTCACCTTTAAATCACATTGTCTCACTAGTTTAAAATGTCTGTTAAGCATTTTCTGCACCTGCAAGAAAAGTGCTGAATAAATAAAGTTAGTGTTATACTAGGATGCTCTCCAGATGTCTTTATTGTTACTACCAGTGAGATTGATTTAAATGGTGTGGTGCACTTCTAGTTGAAGAGACTGACCCTTAAATTCAATGAAACACTCTTAGGGCTCTGTCTTGACGATCTTGGTGCGTAGTCTAAAATGCACACAAGGTTCAAAATGGAACTTAGAACTTAGCCTCTTCATTAATTATAGGTGTGTCTTGGGCGTAACATGTAATAACACATCAAAGTGTTATCTCCCATTCCCTTTAACCTCTTCCTACCGAGGGCAAAATAGGCCAAATTTTGCCTGTTTTCACTAGTGACAAACAAAGGTGGTTATCTCAAAAACTATAAATGGTACAAATATGGTTCATGGCTTTTATTAAAGCAGACACCTGCAGTATTACGACTAAGCAGTGAGAACTCATAGAAATCCAGTTTTTGATACTTAACTACAACAATTTATGTACAGAAAATATAAAAAAACTAAAAAACGGGTACCTACATTCAAGTTTAAGAATTTTTACCTGGGGAGCTACAAATGCAATCAAGGAAATTACTCCTCTATCTGATTCATCAATATGCTGCCTACCTCTGGTAACAATCTGGTGTCAATATCTCAAACCATTCAAATTTTACAGGGTTTCTTTCAGGTGAACCTTTTTCGTTATCCAAATGGTGCCAAATGTGCCAAAAATGGCAATGTTCCAGAAAGGTCTCAATATGATTTATTTTTTAGGTTTTTACAATAAAATGAGATAATTTGTCAATATTGGCAATAAAAGTTCATTTTTAGACGTGTTCTTGGTGTTCTGCATATTACACAACTAACTACCCAAGGTTACAAAAAGCTGTCAAAACCCATGTAGCAGCACAGTGAATCTTGTGTATTTCACCAGAGCCCCATTAGCCAGAAATGAGTCCAGGAATGTGCAAACAGGTTTTCAAATGAATAATGGGAATAGTATGAAACTTCCCTACACATTAATGCTTGCCAGTCCTGTCCTTTATTCTGTTGCCACCTCCTATGACAGGGACGTTGGGGTTGGGTTTTAGGAGGCAACACTTTATACATGACAAACATATATCAACTACACTACTCACAAAAAGTTAGGGATATTCGGCTTTCGGGTGAAATTTCAGGATGAACCTAAAATGCACTATAACCTTTACAGGTGAAATTAATTTGACCTTCTCTAAACTTTTGAATGCACATGTCCAACTATTCAATGTTTCAGTACTTTTTGCACAACTTGCTGTTCTCTAACAAGGAGCTGAACGGCAAAATTCACAACAGGTGTTTGATCCATGAATCGACCAATAAATTTCCTGGTTCAATTAGAATTGGTATTTAAACAGTCCTCTTCATCATGCTGTTCACATTTTGACATCATGAGACCAAGACGACACCTAACAATTGATCAACAGTACCTCGCCATTGCGAGGCTTCAAACAGGATGTTCTCAGAGGGAAGTGGCCACTGAGCTTAGAGTGTCACAGAGTGTCATCAGCAGGTTGCAACAGAGATACAGAGAGACTGGAAGAGTCACAGAAAGGCATAGAAGTGGACGTCCTTTGGCCACATCCCACACTGATGACCGCTTCATTGTGAACAGTGCCCTGCGGAACCGGATGACGAATGCCACTCAACTCCAGGCACATTTAAGGGAGGTGAGAGGCACCCAAGTGTCACGTCAGACCATTCGAAACCGTTTACATCAGCGTGGTCTGCGTGCTAGACGACCTGCAAGGGTACCTGACCACACCACCAGGCACAGGTGTCATCGTCTTGCATGGGCCAGGGAGCATTTACGCTGGACGAGGGACCAGTGGGCCTCAGTGCTGTTCTCTGATGAAAGTCGATTCACGTTGAGCAGAAATTATGGCCGCCAACGATGTTGGAGACGTCAAGGAGAGCGCTATGCATCAGCCACTGTTGTCACCAGATGGTGGCGGTGTTACAGTGTGGGCAGGTGTGTCTAGTCAATACAGAACTGCCCTACACTTTGTGAATGGTACAGTGACAAGCCCATACTACCTGAATAACATCATTAATCCAGTCATTGTGCCCCTGCATGAACAACACAGGCCTAATTTCATCTTCATGGACGACAATGCTCCAGCTCATCGAGGTCGCATCATTAGGGAAAGGCTGCTGGAGACTGGGGTACCTCAAATGGAGTGGCCTGCACTTTCTCCAGACCTGAATCCCATAGAAAACCTATGGGATCAGCTGACTCACCGTGTAGAGGCTCGTAACTCTGTACCCCAGAACCTCAATGACCTGAGGGCCGCCCTTCAAGAAGAGTGGGATGCCATGCCTCAGCAGACAATAAGTCGACTTGTGAACAGCATGAGACGTCGTTGTCAAGCTGTAATTGATGCTCAAGGGCACATGACAAGTTATTGAGACATTGACATTTTTGTTGTGGTATACCCACCACTGTTGTTGGCTTTTGTTTCAATAAATTGTTTGAGATGAGGAAATCACCATTGCATGCTTCTACTTAAATGCCCTACTTTCATGATACGTATAATATCACTGTAGCGTGAACTTACATTTTCCATAAATTTCACCCGAAAGCCAAATATCCCTAACTTTTTGTGAGTAGTGTATATACAAGTGCACTAAGGTGTACTACTAAAAGTGCAGTGGATAAAAAAATCAAAAGTCCACCAGTTTCCTAGATAAAAAATAAAAACACCCCTGCTGTAACAAATAAAAAGATCCTTGCCTCTAATTGCTGAAGTTACCGTATTTACACAAAGAAAGTACAAAATGGCAGGGTCCAAAAAGCTAAAAAAAATGAACTAAAAACAAAAAAAGGTAAAGGATCAAAACATGGGGGTGGAGGTTGAGGAGAGATTATTTAACCATTCATACAGAAGCCATTTAGACTACACATTCCCTCAGGAGAGCAATCTGCATCATTACAAATCCCACTAACCCTGTCCATGGAATTGTCCACCATGTTGATATACCCATTAGTCCCCCTTATACAACAACAATCAACAATAATAATAATCAACAAGTACTCCCTCATGTTATCATGTTCTCTCCCTCATACCATGCATAAATTACCATTTTGTTTACCTGCACAGCCTTCTGTACTGCATACAGAACAATTTACTCAGGTGGAACAATGACTTTACTAAACACTTCCAGAAGCCATTTCACACTCAAAAAAATCGTTTTAGTAGCTCATCTCAGACACAAATAGATAGCTAGCTGCTTGTTACCTGTAATTTTGCTTGCATTACATTACATTACATTTATTTAGCAGACGCTTTTATCCAAAGCGACGTACAGTAAGTGCGCACAGAGACATCAAGATCACTACAGAACAGACAAGGCAAAGCACATCCTTCGCATAATGTAGCAGCTATCCCTAGCAATGAACGTCGACTGTAGTTCACAGTAAGCTGTGGGCAAATCAGCAACACCACACTTCCATTCCTAATACTCGTATAAACTATAATAAACAGACAGGAAAACACAGGGATGCTTGCTAGCTTGCCACTGTAAAGGCAATACTATCTATATTAATTTAGCTGAGAGGGACCGATTTTATGCATAAGTATATAAGGTTAGTTAGCTTCACAGAAGAAACACAGGGATTCACGCATTGCAGCTAAATTTCCTTCGATGCTTACACCAAACATCTGTGTTGTTGGCAACGCCACGTAACACGTGCGAGTTTGTCAACACAGACAATACACCCTAAGTTTACTTCATAAATTATTTATCATACCGTTGGAATGTGCAATTTGTAATATTAATTGTATGAAAAACAATAAAATACAGTTGACAATGTAATTACGAACCCGCATGGCATTGCGTGAATTCACACTGGTATATCGAAAAATCGGTAATACCACCAGCCCTAACGACGTTACCTGCCATGGCGAAATTCAATGCGTTTATAGCATAACACTGTTAGTATGATAAAACAACTTACATGTCAGCAACATCATCTCGGTCATCAGTGGATTCAGCGTCACTGAGACAGGATGAGTCTCCCTCGGCAAAAACATCTTCTGGCTTATCCAGTTCGTCTAGCACTTGGTGCACGGATAAACGCCTCAAAAATCTCGACATAACTACACAAAAACTGTATCAAAAATACTCTAAAGTAAAAAATGTAACTGCGGGCCTTACCTAATTAATTGTGCTTTGCTAAACGGAATGTAGCGAGCTACGCTACAAGGTAAAAACACTGCGCCATTTTGGTTCGATAATTACGCGTGGATCGCCACTTCCTCATATGCACGGCTCGATTTCCTTTTTTTACGACTGCTTTGTGTTGATTGAGGGCTCCTGTGAAAGATAAGAGTCTTGGCTTTTCGCTGGAATATTTGACAGACAGTTTTAAAACCCAATGGAAAGCAAATAATACTCAGAGTGGAGGCGGGTGGAAGACGGTTTTTCCCACTTCAGATAGGCCTATTGTGCTATCAGTCAAAAAAATACACCCAATTGACGACGGTTTTGTATAAATCTCTGCAAGCATGTTCAAAACTACTCTGGCTAACATATACTAAGCCATGGGATTGGTACTCCAGAAACTGGCTGAGTTTCACAACGCCAAAGTGAACACAGCCGAACGAGTCGTAATCAAGTGCAAAAAAGCACGGTTTAAAATTGGAAAAAAATAATGTACAGCCGTATGAAAGTTTTAAAGTATTTTTTCTTGAAGCCTAAAGGTATAATGATTTTTCAAACCAAAGTTTTGTGAAATACAATTAAGCAGAACAGTTTACCAGCACATTGTTTATGGTGTGACATCAAGCTGCAATATATGTTTGAGAATTAGGTCCGAGTTTCCAACGTTATTTACAAAGTTTTATCCCGACGTTTTGGGCTTAAAAACCACTTTCCCAGAAGGAATGGATATATCTTAAGGATATTTAATCAAAATATTGAGGTGAGCAGTTTATTATATATTATTAAATTATTGAAATGTATAATGTAATAATTTCCGTCACGCCAGCGTGACCGCTAGGGGGCGTTTGGCATTAAGAGGTTAAAACTACCTGCATTTGCACCTTGGCGGATTGCTAATATAATGGCGGATTTAATAAGACTGCAAAAAGCTGGGGAAACAGACCTGCTCGTGTGCAAGGAATATATAAATCGATATTAGGATCAATATTATTCTGACTAACCATTATGACATGTTTTCATATACACAATAATAATCTTAAACATAAGGGTTCAACACCGGCATGGGTTCCCGGTAATTCCCGACCAAACTATTTCCCATTTCCCAGAAATATAATGATGGGAAACAGGAAATTATTTTCCATTAGCTTACAACAGTGCTGTTATTTTAGAAAATATATGTGGTTTAATTTTGTTAAAAAGCACCTGCAACCGCTAAGAATAAGCTACCAGTATATGGCTTCCGTCTCACCTTAGAAAATGACAAATTTCGTTTCATTATACAATGAAGCATTGTCAAACATCAATTCCATGTTCTCACAAGCGAAGTTCAAGCTTCATCCAAAGTTCATATTACGTGCATTCTCATATTGATTAATAACATAAATAGTGTTATTTTGCCTTAATGATGACACTAAATACACTAAAGCTGTCAGGTTGAGAACCCATAGGTTTGCGTATATTTTCTCTTGTTTGGCAAAACAAGTCCTTGTATGTCCTTATAATGGGGAAGTTGGGTTCGGAGGACCAGACGCGACAGAAAGGAGTTTAAAAGTGAACCACGGAGTGGAATACCAATAAAGCGGAACCGTGTCCGGAATAGAAAAGGAAAAGACAAAGAAATAGGGAACAAAATCCCGTAGCCAAAGAAAGACAACCCACAAAATAGGGTGAGGCTCGGAACTCAAGCAGAGTACAAGTAGAAAATACCTCAGACTCTCAATTTAGAGAGAGGACTAAACGGAGGTAAGATAAACAGAAACGAAATAATAGCGACCCACAATAACAGGGCGAAAAATTCAAAGGCTTGAGTATAGATAGAAAAGAGGAAATATAATCTCTCACTCTCAATACCAGTTGTCACTTCCATTTAAAGGTCCATACAAAGTCAAAATGACCCAGCAAAAGCAAAATAAATAATTATTCCTACACTGAAATCAAAGTTTTATTAGCAGATGTTCAATCAAGGTAAAAAATTGTTTAGTATTGTCCGTTCCGGGGTCATAAAAATAAATAGTAAAATAGCCTGCACAGTAAAGTAAAAAGACATGGTCGGATATAACATGCAGGAACTGCAAAATCTCCTGTCACACGACCTGCTAAAGTGCAAGCCTATCTGCATCGGACGAGTGCATTATTGCCTCTATCTGCCAACTTAATCGCTAGGCTGCTGTCTTTCTCACAGCCTGGAAATAAACAAAATAATTAATTTATTAATCTCGTCATTTTGTTGGTGTTTTGTGCGTGCAGAGGTAGTCTGACACCGTAAATTTGACGTAGCTACACCAATAAGCCAGCCATCTCTCACCGCAGCGTTCTGAGAAATGATAAGCTGATCCAAAAACTGAAGCTGTTGTGGGTCCCACCCGTCTATGGTCCCACCAGGCAACCAGGCCAGGACATTGGGCAATACATTTCACATGACATATGAGCTGCACAGATGTGACAGCCCTTTCTATTCAAATTTTGCAAACGTATCTTCAGATGGAGCCTTGAGGCTACGTTTGTGTAGGAGTACGGCACCAACATTGGGCAGGTTGGCAATTTCATAAAAAACCCAGAAATGACTAACCAGCCATACATCACTCTCAGCCAACAAATAGCTTTTGCGCAATGCTAAAGATGCATTCTGTTCTCAGCCAACTCCTCCAACAGCACAAGGTCAGCAATTGCAACACTGGCAACAGACATTGGTCAAATTTGTGTTTTAATTAGCATATTTAACATCATATAAGTTTTTATAAGCATTTTTTAATTTTATCAATTTAGAAAAATAGTTGTGGGAGCATTAATTACGAGTCTAACCAGTTCATAGCCTATAATTGATTAATAGGCATCATCTGTGCTTGCTTTTTACAATCGTAATTTATTAGCTACGTTTGCATTGTGTATTTCAGAGGCTACATTTTGCCATGTGAATTTAACAGAAAATAAAAATAAATTAAAGTTCAAATTGATTCAGAATTGATTCAGAAGCTACATTTAGTGTCATTTTGAATTTACGTATGAGGTACGCATGGTCCAGAGCAGCAGGTGTAAAGTTTGATTGTACATACGAACAAATCCCACATACAAAAACGTTGCTGAATGCCAAAATACAGGCAAACTTGCTAATACGAAAGATTTTCGTACAAATTTGTTCTGCTCACATTTCATGAATGAGGCCCAATGTGCGTATATGCAAACCCGTATTCACATAGACATCCATGTTACAGGTTCTGAAATAAATGGAATCAGATAAATTGGTTTTCCTCCCCTCGACATGATACCTCTGGCAAGGGGTGCTGCTTTTCTTAACCTCCATGTTTATAATCTCCCTCACCCTAAAATTCCCTTACAATATGATGCCCAGATCACAGGGTAAACAATTCTTCTTTCAAAACGCATTAAGAAATTAGCTAAACTAATACCCAGCTTAAAACTACATACAAGGATGAAACTAAATCAGACCATGTTTGATCAGAGATCAAAAGGAGATAAGACAAACTTTAAGCCTTATAAAGAATGAGATTGGAACAGTTTGCCACAAGCCTGTTGGTGTCTTTCAGCTGTGTGTCGATTCTGGGAAAATGCTGCACCACCTTCGTTGGCTTCTCTAGAGCAAAGACCAAATGGTCCCATCCTAGTTGAGAATGAATCCTATGATTAAAGTTTCATAATATGAGCGTGGTCTGACTTTTTACATGCCATTGGAATCTGTTCTGCTCATTAACAGAAGAACAGATACAGATTCAGAGCTCAGAGAAGAGTATACAGCATTCAGAAATATAATATATTGTTCAACAAGAAATGTATGCTATAAAATAATCTGATAAATAGGAATCGCAATGGGTGCTTCTCTTTTGAAATGGACACATTTGTTAATCACAGAAAACAATTATGAGCAGATTCCGGACAATTAGCAGTTTAAAGGTTTAACATTTTAGCCTCTCTTATCTTAACTGCACTCTAATAGTGGCTTTCCAAACCTAATTAAGAGCTTGAGTTTCAGTAATTTTCAATTACATTGTTGCTACCACTGGAATATTACAACATATCCATAAACACTGTGTGCACACACCTATAATGTGAGAACCCATGGGGACATCAAACATATTTCTATCGAAGACTTCAGGCTGGACAGTGTTGGATGAAAACTAGAGTCAGAGTCAATTTATGGTTTAGCAAACTGTTTTAATTTGTCCCTTATGAAGCAATTGTTCTTGAGTCATACTTATCACAATTCAGTGGGCACACAATGCGCCGAAGGAGCATATTGATGAGTGACAATGCCAATTACAATATTCATGTTCATATCACTGTGTTCATTACTTTTTAATGCAACCGTAATCACTTCACTCTTCTCTATAATGAAGGAAAATATGCATGTAATTTTAATTTAGCCTCAGAAGATGCTGGAATTGTAATTTTTAAAATTACATTACATCCCAGGTCTGGGTCGGAAGGATGTAATTCCAAGATAATTCCTTGACTACGTCCTCTGTGGTGGAGCCAGAATCAATACTTAAACCACTGATTTCCCATTTGTAATGCCTTATCTGCACACAAGTGCCTTTTAAGCCCAGTTTTATTCATTGTGTGATTTCATTCTTACATTTATGGAAGTCAAAGTCCAGGGCAGGCAGAACATTTCCATTTGTTTAGCAGCACAGGCCACAGTATGATATCTAGACCTAATCAAATTGATGTGGGTTCAAATCACAAGTGTGGAACTGCTGTAGTATCCTTTAGTAAGGTATGTTAACTCAACTGAATCAATGAATTCAACCGTATGAATTAATATTTTGTTAGAAGATGCTTAAGGGAAACGTGTAGTTTCTATATCTTCGGCACAACCCATTCTAGATCATAGATAATGTTTAATGTTGTTAATGAAACCAAATACTTTGCTTTGGATGACTATATTGATCCCATTGTCTCTATTCTGCTTTCAGACAATCAATGCGTAGTTCTATTGTGAGACAGCCCACAATATCACAGTGCTCATTAATAAAGATTTAAATAAAAATATAATGTGTCCTGTGGTGTCTTTATTGGTGAAATATACTCAAAACATTGACCATAGTCATTTATATCCATCTGTCATGTCATCATGGTACAGTATGTTTATCCTTCACACTTTAGTGATTCCACAGGGTTGTATGAGAAATACAATGATGTACGTTACATCAACATCAATAACTATCGCAATAAAGTTTGCCCCAATACGATGATAAAATCTTGAGCCTAATTTTCAACATAAATAATTGTGCACATTTTCCTATGGCAAAATGAACATTACATAAAGTGTTCTGATCACATGGCATGCAGACAAATATTACACAAATAGCCAATAACATACGACAAATAAACCCAAGCAACAGTAAGCTAGCAACTTCTGTAGCTGGTGAGGAATAAGCACACTTGAATCGACAATAAAATGTGTGAAGACAAAATCTCAAGTGACCACAACGAAGTCCACATCGTAAGCTCCAACCATTAAGAAATTCTCAACAAGAAAGGTCAAACAAATTCTGTCCTATAGAAGCGGTATGGCTTCTTAAAGTCTGACATGGTACAGAATAGCGTTTGTTGCAAATTATGCTGCAGAACAGTGGCAAAAAAAAAACGGTAATGCTACAAATCTTTTTCAGTTAGAGCACACACAGAATTTGAGTTTAAGGCAAAGTACAAGTCACCAATGCACCAGCTAAGATACCGGTATAACTGTTGTGAGTGTGAACCAAGTAACAAACAATTGCCACTGCATTTTCTAGCCGTATGCCTTACAAGAAATCAAAACCACACAAAGATACTGTATCACTAGTGCATTATCATACTTATAATGCTAAAGACATGCTGCCTGGAATGATTCAAGTGGCTTATACACATTATTAAGCCAAGATCTGAGCTCCCTGGGGAAAATATGTTTTTCATACCGCAGTGCCATAGCTCTAGGCTGAAATGAGAGTCATTAAGGGTCTGAGGTATCAAATGAGCCTCAAACCATCACTCTGCTGCCAGATATGCAGTAGATATGGATGGATCACTTGAAGGGTTGTTTCTTCTGACTTATTTTTCCATAGAGTTCAATAGGAAAAGGAGTCAGGAGAAACAACTCTGAAAGTGATCCATCCATATCTGCTGTATATCTGGCAGGAGAGTGATGGTTTGTGGCTCGTTTTATACCTCAGACCCTTGATGACTTACAGCCATTTAGCCAACCATAGGTTCCATACTATTCCTGTGTAATTTACAGCTAAATCTAGTTGGCTTTATGCATTCTGACAAGTGTACTTTTCGACCCTTGCAGTAACAAATATTTGAATGAGCATCATGCTTCCTTAGCCTCCCCCCACTTGAAGTACTTAATACTCTGAGAAGAGCAAGGGAGGAGCCAAGCACATAGCACATCTCTGAGAAGGCCATTTACTGTCCCTGGGGCTAAAATGCTGATTCTCTCTTTCTCTCTTCTCTCTCTCTTCTCTTTGTCTCTCTCATGTATATTTTACTTGTAATGTTGTCAGAACACAAGCTTAGTTATTCAATCCTGCTGAAGAGGCATATGCTTATAGATAAGGACTGATGCAGGATCCCAGAAGAGCCTCTTCTGAACCTATTCCATATGTCAGAGGGATATTGGATCGCCCTTATCACAACAGCAGGATTCCAATACCCTTCCTTCCTCTCTCGCTTTCCACACTCTTGCTCAGCTCCATTTGCACAAAGTGCTACTGTGGCACACAGTGCTGTGGCTTAGCGGTATCCCAAGAGCTTTGACGTGATGCTACAGGGGCCTGTAATATCTATTGCTAGATTCTCATTGGGTTGCCCAACTCGGGTAAATTAAAAACATAACGTGCAATGGGGAATGCTGTAAAATTAATGCACCTGGCATGCTGACAATTTAGGCATGCCTTTTTCTTTGTTTCTAGCCACACAGAACAATGTTTTGTATACAAGTTGCTTTTTATGCTGAACACATAATGATAATGTTCATTCTAGCGTTGGCTAGATTCACGATTCAGTTCAAGATTGAGAACAGCACAGATGTTTCCTGCTTATAATAACTGCAGTATGAATAAATACTGGCTGTTTCAATCTGAGCAACAAGGCAGTGCAGCTGCAGTCAGCTCTGAAACAGAGATGGGGCCAGTGCATGGTCAGTTATTTCATAATTGGTACAGTAGATTACTTCCTTTGCAATCTTCATTATGTCCAAGAGGTCATGCATGTTCAGGTATGGGTTGAATGTGTTGTAGCCACATTGTCAATTTCTTATTTGGTGATGTTTCATTCTTGTGGACAATGCTCACTACAGTATTATTTGTATTTGTGGAACATATGAAACAACTGTGGATTTTCAAATAAAAACATTTTATACATTCTGATAATTTTACCCATGCACAGTTTTGTCCTTCATTGTAATTGTATTGTTACATTTAGCACTATTTCCAGAGACTTACAAAACTTACATAGTATCAATGGACATACCTGTAGCTGGGTGTACTTAAGTTATCGCTCAAGGGTACACAAGCAGTAGTCTACTTGGGAAGCTAACCTAAAACACTTGGACTACAAATCCATTTATATTCTTTATATTCTACATGTGCTCAACGGTGTAATTGGTCATGGAATGAAATGTATGATCATTCACCTTTTTGTGGATGGAACTGTCTCATTTCTCAATTCCAGTTTGAGCACAGCTATTAGAATTACAAATGTATACTTATTTTTCATTTGCAGTATGTTCTTCTTTCTGAAGTAGATTGCCCAGATCCAAATTGATCCCCAAAATACACAAGAAAATCATTTGAAAGTATATAAGAAAATATTGTATAATTAAGAATTGAATGAATAAAAAAGAATCATCAAAGAGTAGGGAAATGCAGAGGTAGCATTCGCCTTTCCTGTATAGCCTACACTTCATATTCCAGGCATATCTTGATTTATGGATTGAGCATAACAGGTATCCCATATTTCTTTAGCCATGCATTGCTGGATTGCTATGCAGCCCCTAAAGGGATAGCACTCTCCGTATGGGACAAGAAATTCATTCAGTGTAACATTTGGCCCCTGAGTTGTAAATTAGAGTTGTGCACTTTTACTCCATACTAGCCAGATTATACCCAGTTTGTCTTTTTGGCAGTTATTAAAGAGAGACAGTCTACCTAGGATGTAAAACATCTCAGGTGTTGCTAAATACACAGCAATAAACAATTAGCTTCAGTGTTCCCTTACTTCTTCAGATCTGCACACTCCACCAGCAGTTACTATAATATTGTCAATATATGTATTTATGTCATCATTATAATGACATTCGTTCTGCATTGTATGAACCAAAAACAAAAAATACCCTCCAATCCGCTTAGAGTACACTCAAAAACTGATTCTAGTACAATGTTTTATAGCTGGTTTGATGTGATAGGAGGCCTGGGAGCCATTCGCAAGTCATTGGAAATCAATAGGGAACATCTGCATGGGTGTAATATCCATGTTAGTCTATCATCCTGAACATAAATATCCCATCCATAGTAGAAGAAATGCTTTTTTGAGCAAGATTTGATGTACGTCTTCTCATTAGTTAATGAATTAGAACTCAGTGCAAATTCACCCTCCGGTCATAAGAATAATTCACAAAAATCAGTCAGCCTCTCCATCCAGCAGCTGTAATAAAACCCCTTATTATAAAACTTATTAAAATCCTCTGTAATGTTTGCTCCATCACTTTTTATATCTTTGCCATTGACCTACTGTTGCAACATTGACTGAGAAAATCAGACTCTGCTTAGCTCAACTTTGCATATGCAAGCGCGTCATTATTTAAATATTTGTGATTAGAAACTTCTAATCCTACTGCTCAAAATGTTACCTCAAAATTTCCAAAATTACTCAAAAAGGGTAATTTTCCCAGAACTTTACAACCCTAGTTGCAAGTGCCACATTTCTTGTAGATTGATCTATGCATTTTTGCTGTGAATGGCGGCAACGTTGTTAAATATAATGTTGATGTACATAAAACCTAAAGACAGTGCTATGAATTACAAAACTCTAGTTCATAATTAGGCTATAATCAGTGTAAGTATTATAAATGACAACAGTACATATCTTTTGTGTGCTATGCTTGAGCTATTGTTGCTTAAACAAAAACTAAAAACCAAAATCACTTTTGGTTTTGCCATTCTCTATTCCTAAATTAGTTGCTCCAAAGCAGTTTTCATTGAAGAAATTTAACGTTTTTATAGACAGCACATTGAATCGTGGGAATTGCAATTCCTCAAAGATGTTCATGGGGACATTCTTGTTTCTTACCAGCTTGTTTCTCTCATGTTATGTTTGAAAAGAATTGAAAACTGCATCCCCTGATGGCTAGCTAACAAGCTAAATCCATTATTGACAATATGCTGCCGCCTATGTACTGACCTGAACAGACCTAGCTTGCTAGCTATGCGGGATACAGGGGTAGCTGCATGGACTTAGCTAGCTAGCTATATAGTGAATTATAATGCAATTACTATATAATGCATTAAAATGCTATTACAAATTAAGAAAGGTTTTCTATAAATGTATGTGTACATACAATATCGTTGGCTTAGCTTTATCGGCTTTATTGTTTCACCAGTGAAAGAAAAATGGAGGCTTTTTGTTCTGGCTCGTATTGATTTGGAGAAACTCAAGTCACGTCATGTTCCTCATTTATAGAATAAGTACAAATTTTAGGGTGCTGGAAATTTGTTGAATAGATACAAACGGGTTGTAAGACCAGGTTGGCAGGTCTCAATGATCATCTATCAGATATAGTACTTAATGAATACATGAACAAACATCCAAGAATTCTACTATTTCAGTATGAGTTCATGATTTACAATCAAATAAACCCATCAGGAAAAGCTAAATGGAAACTAGTCGTACATCTAACTTAACAGTAATATAAGGAGAGTATTAAAAATGACAATCAGACCACATGGATCTAAAAACTGTATGAAACAATACATTTTTATCCCCCTCAGTAATTATACAGTAATTCAATTAATTGTAATGTGCAGTGATGCAAGTTGTTCCTTAAATCAAGGGGATTTGAGGGAGGGAATGTATTCATGTGGCAAGGAAAGCAAATTTTGCTAACCCAATCCACATCAATACAATCTCTATTGTTCATTAATATACTAGACTGGAGATGCTCAGTAAGTAACCCATGGCACGTCGCCTCTCACTCTAGCCCTCAATAAACTTATTCAATGGAAAACTCGTCAGGCATCTCATATGGGTACTGTAACATTCAAGTAGAGGTTATGGGGATACGCCTGTACATTAATTAAATGCATTCAAGTCTGACCAGTACTGCAGAGGCACTATCTGCAAGTAGAATAAAATGAACCCAGGAAGACTGTAGCCTTCGGCAGCCTTGGGGAGGTCTGAGCACTTTTGTTCCAATGGTGCTGAGTCATAACCTTATTCCATCACTTCATCTTGACAAAAAAAGAGAACAAAAATCCAGAGTACAGCCAGGAGTGTTAATTTAATGGAGGGATGCAGTAGCATATATATATATGTGTGTGTATGAACATTTGATAAAAATGTATTTAATCAGGCGTTTTTGCTGGTATTCAACACAAACAACTACAATGTCAATGTGAAAAGTTAAATCTACAATTTATTCCAAATATAAAACTAAAAACGATCAATTCCTTAAGAATTCAGCCCCCTTTCTTCATTGTAATTTAACAGCCAAACAGGCAAAACTTTGTTCAAAATTGCACATCATAAGTTACCCATACCACATCTTTAGAGTGTATTTAAGGACGGTGAACAATATTTTCTTTTAAAATGTGTGTTCATGTAACACGGGAAATCGGGTAAATCTGACTCCCAGACCCCTAACCAGGTTTTATTCTTTTACAGTATTCCACCACTCTCCAGACAGTACACGGACCATGACGTAAAAGGTAAAAATAGTAAAATTATTTTATTGTAAAATTCATAAAAGGTCATACAATTAGGTGGGACAAAGGATAATGCCAGTTCTTGCGGTTTCTGTCCCCCCTCCCATCAACAATGAGGCTCCGCCGGACAACACAGGCCCTATGCCCACAGGTACGCATGCCCGTTACACCCACACCACACGGCACACACTCTGCACCAGACGACACTCATGAAGCTGTGCGAAAATCAGTAAATTATTTAGGGCGCACACACTCGTGACCACCCGCACACCTTACTAGCTCACCTCGGGACAGTCCCCTGCCCGGCCCAATACTTACAATGAGGGAGTACAACCTCAAACTGACACGGCGGGCAGACACACAATAACGAACTCTCATTCACTCTACGCCACAGACGAACAACATTAAACCCCAAAGTATAAGGGGGCCGGTGGAGTCCCAACCGCACCACGCTGCAGGTAGAGGCTGCCACCGAAATAAAAGAAAAGAAAAGAAAAGAAAATACAGCCGACCGGCAAAGCAAACTACACGCACACACACACAAAAGCGGGACAGCTTCTCCACCCCTTGAGGTGGTCGCCAAACGGGGTATCTAGCTGTCCCCCATTCGGGCGAATCCCGGGTCGCAGTCCCTCTGCTGCTGGCCACTGCCCTCGTCATATTGGCCGGTCTCTCCGTGGGACACCAGACACCCGCTGCCGCTCAGTTTCTCGCTCACACCGGGCTTCAAACACACGCTCGGTTCTGTTATGCGGCGAAGGCGCATTCCTTACGGTCTGGGAGAATCGATTTCTCTCAGCAGAAACTCCGCAATTAATTCCGGTCCACTGGATCCGCCGCACCGACCGCCTCTGCAGGTAAGCCTCCGCACACAAAACACATCACATTCGCTCTCATACAAAAACAATTTAAATAACCAAACTGAAAACCAAAAGAAAAACACAAACACCGCCAACCACTCGGGAGCCTGGAGGAAAACCAACCTCCGTGCACGCCTCCCGTCCGCTCTCCCCTTTCACCCCAGGCGCACTGATTATAAAGCCTACCAGAACCGAGCCCCATGCATTCCCACGCTCATTTCGCCCAATTACTCAATTCCCAAATGAGTACCCATATCACCAATCAATCATTCAATCACAAGTCGTCATTATCCTATTCCCAAATTCAGGAACCGCTCGCTCATTCCCTTCCACTGAGGGAGACTGCAAAATATGTGACATTAATACTGTCTTTCTTGGTAACAAAGCCAAACATGGTCCCTTCCATGCATTTTAATGGCTCTTAATGGGATCTTAATGAGTACAATGGACATTACATCACAATACTCAAACACAGTACTTGTGATATTGTTCACTCATGGATGGCAAAGGTGCAAATTCAGTAACTTTTTCCTGTCAGATTTCTCCATTGACTTCCACAGTGAAACCAGACAAATTGATATTGAACTTGTACCCCCCCCAATGTACGACACCAAGATGACAATAAACACACAAGCCCAAAGATTTATGTAATATGAAGATCATAAAAGAATAACCGAACAACCATGTATTATTACTAAGCAATAAAGATCATGACCAAGGCGTACCGTTTAGCATGGCGGCTTTGCTCACACAAAACACACGCCAGTGGCCCAACTCAACTTATAACTTCAGTGAGGACTTTGTCTGTTCACTGATTTGAGGGGTATTGAACTATCATTGCATTGTTTCTTTCAAATTCGGTTCCCAGGCAATGCACTGATAGCCAGTCCATTCAGTCTCTCCTGCCCTATACGGCTCCTCACATACAGTAGTTATTGATTCATTTTAATTTTGAAAATGATTGCTCAGCTGCAAGTTTTGCAAGTTGGGAGACTGCAGTGTTTTGAGCAGTCTCAGCTCTACAACATGGTTTGAATGACAGCAGTTGCGCAAGTAGGCCTATATATCCCTACTATAATTTAGTGGACAGTGGATAATTTAGTAGTTTTTCCACGGTTCAGACGCAGGTTGGCGACTAAGGCCATCCAACTTGGCTACTTTTTCTGCTGGTCCGTTTTCTCTTTTCTCTTCTGAGACTTTTGCGTTTATAAGGTATTGTGATTAGCTACAGTACATTGTGCCTAGGACTCCTTTTTGCTATCTTCCTCGCTAGCTCGCTGACATTCAAATTTCACTGCCAAGACTAGCTAACAGTTACGTCATTCTGCATCCTCACACGATGAAGACAGTTCAGTGAAACTCATAAATTTGAGCATCGCCAGCAAGGGATTTTTAAGTAAAGTTACTGATATAATGTACTTAAAAGAGGGTATGCAAAAATGATGCACTACTTTTTTAAAGTAAATTCAACATTTTTTTTTTTTCAGTGTAGAATGTTTGTCGACGTGAAATTATGCTTGTTTACTGTCTTCAACAACAGCCATTCCAGAAAATACACACTCAATGGGAGTTACCGCCACTTACTCAATCCTTTAACACAGTGATTGGCTGCGTTAAATCTTGTTTGTGGCAACATGCACAAACTAGGCCATTTATCAGAGTTAAATTCAGATGTGAACAGCCGAGCCTTGGGAATCCTTAATCAGAGATACCTCATCTAGAATTTTCTTTCTGTTTCTCCATGGTACCATTTTTTGTACAGGCAATGAATTGGTTGTTCAGCTCCCCTTGCATTCTGTGGCATTCCATCAACTCAACCCTCTGCGATGCTTTTCTACACATCAATATCCCAGACATGCTGTATAATAGGAATTTCAGTGCCATGCTGATGACTGATGTTGCAAAGCTCCAGATGTTGGCATTTTCCAGAGCCACATTGCATTGTATTCATCTTCATTGACATCAAGAGAGGTATAAGAGAAAAAAAAAAACATTTAAAAGTTGTGTTAATTTACCGGTCATGAGGTTAAAAAACATATAAAAATCATACCAATCATACCACTCCAACAGATAAGCATATGCTCTCCTCTGAAGCATGTGATGTCACTGTGGCTTTGGGGCTGCCGGAGTCCGGAATCAATATCAGAACGTGGGGCCTATCCATGCACTGGAACAGTAGCCCCTACCTAACTCTCTTACATGCACACACATGCAAACTCATTCGTGACACAGTAGTCTGACAGTTATGAATGGCTCAGGGATTTAATATGCAAGACATTTTGGACGTGATGTAGATACAAAACTGTAGTAGATTTGTGTTCACTGGTGTTCAATTTTCAGGAATGTTGTTTTGAATTCAGTTTATTGGTTGCTATTCTTAAACTGGCAGGAAAAGTCCAAAGCATAGATGCAATAATTAACATTCATATTTCTTTCATTTAAAAAAAATAAACTGCAACACACATTCATCAATCACATCATATGGGCATCTGAAATAATGAAATAAAAGATGTTGAGATGTTGTGATCTTAATTTATTTAGAAAAACAGGTGAATTCTACCATCTGCCATCAGATGACCTTTTCTGAAAAAATCCCATAATCCCATTTCTGTGATGTCACAGACTGAAAGCATCCACCTTGAGGCATGCAGTGTTGTGCTGTCTCAGTGCTTTTGCATTCCTTCGAGTTGGCTCATAAGGAACCGTATTTAATTTATTCAGGGAATATTAAAAACCACTGCATTTTTACTCACCACATGTACAGATCTGTAAATGTAGCTGTCTAGCTGCCATTAGGTTGTAACTGTCCTTTATGCAGATGAGGCTTTGCTGGACGTTTATGACATTGGATCCACACCCACATTCGTTTAGGTTCTGAACTCTGTATTCTCATAGGTTCTTCATAGCTCTGATCTGCATGTTGAGTGAAATAACTCATATTATTTTAAGAGATGCAACATCTGTTCAAATTCTGAAATTCTGTTCTTATATGTCTAGGTATCGAAACTCATAAGTGGTTTCATTGAAATGTGGAGAACTAATAAAATAATGACCTTTTTGCCACAAAAGACTTACGGAATAAAATATGGTTGTCAAAGATAAACAAAAGTAAAAAATAATTAAAATAAAAAAACTTTAGGCATCAAACCATAGTCGGAGTCGGATGTTTACATGCACTTACATTGCAGTCATTAAAACTCATTTTTAACCACTCCACAGATTTCATGTCAGTTAGGACATCTACTTTGTGCATGAAACAAGTACTTTTTTCAACAATTGTTTACAGACAGATTATTTCACTTTTAATTCACTATATCACAATTCCAGTGGGCCAGAAGTTTACATACACTAAGTTGACTGTGCCTTTAAATTTTTTATATTTGGTCGCATATCCTTTGACTTTGCATGCCATGACTTCCTGATGTCTGTGACCCAACAACATCAAAAGACTCTTGATATCTTATTTTTTGGTACTCTTACAAGCGATACTATAATGTCTGTGCATTTGAATGGATCTCCATGGGAATTGGGGGTGGGACTAGATTTAGCTGTAAATTACACTGGAACAGTATGGTACACATGGTTGGCTAAATGGCTGTAAGTCATCAAGGGTCTGACGTATCAAACTAGCCTTAAATCATCACTCTGCGGCCAGAAATACAGTAGATATGGATAGATAACTTGAAGGGTTTCTTCTCCTGACTTATTTTTCCATAGAGTTCAAGAGGAAAATTTGTCAGGAGAAACCATCCTTAAAGTGATCCATCCATATGCGATGGTTTGAGGCTCGTTTGATACCTCAGACCCTTGATGACTTACAGCAATTTTACCAATCATGTATTCCATACTGTTCCAGCATAATTTACAGCTAAATCTAGTCCCACCCCCCAATTGCTTTATTTTCAGTTTAATGTGGATGTGGGACTGCAATTATCATTTGAATGTGAATCCTGCCCATAAATTCATCAAGATCATTCAGGCCAATTTACTTTTGGAATGTTACAATTTGTATTGAGTTCACGCTGATATTTGAATCACTTATAATCACATAAACAAAATAGCATTTTCCATTAAAATATTTGGCTGTGCAAAATGATTTCCTTTGTTATAGATGGAACTGAATCGTTAATATGTGGGAAAGTGAAGGTGCAGTGGCAGTACTTCCTTTTAGTTTCTCATGACACAACTAGTGAAGTGTAACGTGGAAGATAATGGTCACACTGTGACCTCAATGGTACTTCCTGCTAAGGTGTCACTAGTGACAGCCAATGGTGGGTCAGTGTAGCTGAACATAATAAATTGCCATCTCAGAGGTTCCACAGAGGTTTCTCCCAAGCTGTAATGCGGAAGTACCTGTGTGACCCACAAGCCAATGACCCAGCATTGACACTCCCTTAGGCCAGATCCCAGTAGTCCAATTCCATCTTTCCAGGCCTTAACAATTTCTAGTTCATGCCGAGCTCATTCTGCTATTTCAGGAAAGAAACAGAAAAGGGTATGAATGAAGTCATAAATTGTATTGTTTTGGTTCATTGCATGTCTTTCATATTAATAGGGTGCTCGTATATTGAAGGTGTACCCTTTTGAACATACCCTTTTGATGCAGTCCTTTTGCTTATATGATGTGACACTGACTGGGCCGTTGCTATCCACAGGACCAAATCTGACTGCTGTACATTGTTTTAATAGCACCGTCACGGTCTGTGCTTGCGTGACATCGAATATTGCATGTATTATTTCACTCTGGGGTTCCATAGCTGGGAACTGGGCCCTATGATTGACTCAACATGTCAATGCAGAGGTGCCTCTCAATTACGGAAGATACTCAAAGTTATTATACCCTTTGAGACAAAATGGGGCAAAAAAATGCTGCTTCGACTCCCTTTCGCCTTATCAAATGACCCCCGCCATACAAGCTTAATGCTTTATTCTAATTGACAGTCATTATCAAATACATCATTTGACTCGTGGTGCTCTCTTAGATCAAAATGTTGATTGACCTCAAAGAAACCATTTGGACAGCTGGGGAAGTGCATGAGACGACCGGCTTAGTTAGCGTGATGCGTGTGCTGTTGCTTTCAGCGGCCTTGGTCATGTATGATCCCCAGCTTCTTCTAGCTACTTCTTGGAAGCAATTGCCTATGGTACCCCTAAAGGTTAAAGAGTTGCTCTTAAGCCCGAGGAGAAGGTCGTGACGCTACCTTGCAGCCAGAGCTCTAATTAATTTCAAAATGTCAATGACTGCTGCTATTGCAAATTGCACACATTTGAGTTTACATGGCCCCCTCTGGGCATGCCGCAGTTGTAGGCATGTATTGGCAGTTTCTTTATTTTGTGTTACATTTTGTCCTATACCAAAACGAAAAGCTGAAGTTTCAGAGTTGTTTCATACATGGATGAAACATGATTTTAACATTACCCTATAGAGTGCGGAGAAAAAGGGGATTTGAGGAAAGTAGCCTAGTTAAAAATGCTTTTCTTATTTGTCTCACCTGCCAGAATGTAAATGCAAAACAGAGATATGCACACTACATACAGATACATTTTTGGAGCATCCCATTACATTACATTACAATTATTTGGCAGATGTTTTTATCCAAAGCGACGTACAATAAGTGCATATTGAAGGTCATTGACGAGACTAAAAAAGCAGGTCTGACAAAGCACAACTTTCTCATAACGTAGGAGCTATCCCACGTAATGAACACAGAATATAGTACACAGTCAGCTATACATTCTGAACTATAAAATAGCAAAAAAAAAAAACACAAGTTAAAAAAAACAAACAGATACTAAGTACGCACTTTTTTTTTGGCCCTAGATAGGTAGTTTTGTCGAGGTGTAATGCTTCTTCAGACCATGATGGAAAACAGACAGTGTTTCAGCTGAACGCAGCAGAGTGGGGATTTCGTTCCACCACTGGGGAGCTAGGGTGGAAAAGCTCCGCAGTCGGGACGAGCGAGAGCAGTTAACACGGAGGGAGGGAAGTGCAAGTCGCCCTGCAGCAGCGGAGCGAAGTGGTCGAGCAGGACCGTAGTGCTGGATTAAGTCCTGTAGGTAGGAGGGGCCTAATCTTTTGGCTGCAGTGTAGGCTAAGGTCAGAACTTTGCACCTGATCCTGGCCGCGACCGGCACCTCAGCAGGGGGGTGACGTGAGAACTGCGGGTGGTTGAACACAAGCCCAGCAGATGCGTTCTGGACCAGTTGTAGTGGCAGAATGGCGCAGGCTGGTAGGCTTGTGAGAAGGGAGTTGCAGTAGTCCAGACGTGAGGTGACCATGGTCTGGACAAGAAGCTGGGTGGAGTAGGTGGTCAGGTACGACCGAATCCTCCTGATTTGTACAGGAGGAACCTGCAGGACCGTGCCGTTGCCCTGATGTGTTCTTTGAAGTCCAGCTGGTCGTCCAGGATCACCCACAGGTTCCTTGCAGAGCGGTCACTATGGTTCCGTTGACGGTGATGGACAGGTCTAGAAGCGGGGAGGTCTTGTATGGCATGAAGAGCAGCTCAGTCTTGTCGAGGTTGAGCTTCAGGTGATGGCTAGACATCCACTCAGAGATGTCAGCTAGGCAAGCAGATCCTCTCCTTAACCTGTGGGGTAGAGGGAGGGAAAGAGAGGAAGAGTTGAGTGTCATTAGCATAACTATGGTAAGAGAAGCCATGTGAATTTATAACCGAACGTTAGTGTAAGAGACTTAGTGTAAATGAAGAACAGCAGGACCTATCTGTGAGATAGGATGTAAACCAAAAGAGAGCAGTTCCAGAGATGCCCATCTCAGCCAGTGTGGAGATCAGGAGTTTGTGGTTGACCGTGTCGAATGCTGCAGACAGGTCAAGGAGAATCAGGACAGAGGAGAGGGAGGAGGTTATAGCAGTGGCAAGTGCCTTGGTCACAGCCAGGAGCGCAGTTGCAGTAGAGTGCCCGGTTCTGAAGCCAGACTGATGGGGGTCGAGCAGGTTGTTCTGGTGGAGAAAAACAGACAGTTGGTTAAGGGCAGCTCGTTCAAGAGCTTTGGAAAGGAAGGGCAAGAGAGATACAGGATGATAGTTTCTGACATTAGAGGGGTCCAAGCTAGGTTTCTTAAGGAGTGGGGTAACACGGAAAGTTTTAAAAACAGGAACATGGCCACAGGTGAGGGAGGTATTGATAATGGAGGACAGATATGGAAGGACCTCACCGGATATAGACTATATGGAAGACTGCTGATGGGATGGGGTCCAGTGGACAGGTAGTTGCACGCTGGTGTGTTGGAGTACATCTGTGTCTTGAAGAACGACAGTGTAGCGTTGGGTTCATTATGGGAGATATGGGGCATCACCGGATGCGTGAAGGATCAGGAAGTCATCTGCAGAGAGGGAAGAGGGTGAGGGGGTGGAGGAGGAATAAGCAGGGAAGAGAAGGTGGAAAAGAGTTTACGTGGGTTAGACACACAGGCATTCATTTTTGACTGAAATAATTAAGTCTTAGCAGATGTAGTTGCTGATGTGAAGGCTGCCAGCAGAGTGTGATACAAGGCCAGATCATCTGGGGATCTGGATTTCCTCCACTTTCTCTCAGCGGCTCGCAGCATGGTTCTGCTGGATCGGAGAGAATCTGTCAGCCACGGGCAGGGGGGTGATGATCAAGGATACAATTGATCTTGCTGAACCACCTATTTATTTCTTTACTTGTTTTTTTTTTTTAAGCATGTCTTTGGGTGGATTGAGCCAACCAGGTGCTGCACTCTACAAAATGGAATATCATGTACCCATTCAAAACATCTCCCAAGAATTTCTGACATGGCCCTCAGTGAGCTGGGGGGTATACTACGAAGCAGGATTACTTAAGTTAACTGGATAACTGCACTGAGTAAAACCGGGAACAGCTCTTTTTACTTCAGTCCATGTTCCACATTTGGGATGGTTCCGGGTTTTACTCAGTGCAGTTATCCAGCTAACTAAGTAATCCTGCTTCGTAGTATACCCCCCTGGTACAGTGTTGATCTGCATGCAGGAGCATTGTATCATCGTAATAAATTTGATTCTAGTCGCAGCATATTCTTGTCTATGAACATCCTTGTGACCCATGTGACTACAATTTTTACATATGTCATATTCTCAGGGCCTGATTTACTAAGACCTTTAGCGGGTGCAAAACCTTTTTAGCACACGCAAAACCAATAACATGACCAATGATTGGTGCAAAACAAATACCATGAGCAATCATTGGTCATGTTGTTTGTTTTGCGTGTGCTAAATGGTTTTGCACCCACTAAAGGCCTTAGTAAATCAAGCCCTCAATATGAAAACCTGCTTGGGCCACCACACAAATGAGAAGAAATTACAAGCTGCTTCTCCCTCCAGTTGTGTGTTTCGAAGCCTTGCACTGCCTTGCTTTAACATTTACTTTACTATTCCAGTTCAGAACACTCATCCATTAATCTGAAAGATCAGAGTGTAACGTACATGTTCCTTGGCAGAGGGGCAAAACATAGCCTTTGATTGATGATGTGATTCACGTTTCTGCTCCCTTGGCTGTCCAGCTCTTAAACCACCCCACAGACAGACACCATACATCATGGCCATACTCTTTATGAGGGCTAAGGGTTGTAAGGACAGACATATGATTTTTTAAGGGAAATAACAGCAGGTGTGCAACATGCAAACCTTACGATTAGTACTTTCTCGTTCTCATTAATTGTACATCCCATCATATTTTGGAACAGATAACAGCCTTTTGTCCTAAAGTAGAAGTAAGCCTTAAAAGGCTCCTCAATACACCTGCCCATGCCTACAGCAGTAGCAGCACTATTCTGGAAAAATGAAAACATTGGCAAACCTTTCAATGTGTCAAGCAGACAAAGGACCCCCAACAAGCTACCACCTCACCTCAGCACAAAGATGAAAGGGAAACTTGAAGCCACATTTATTTTTAAAGACAGAGAAATACCATGTGTTCCAACTGATCGACCTTTTCCCCAAGCAATTGTGCAATGCCACTTGTGTGTCCCTCAAAGCTCAGTGATGAAAATGTCAGTCATCGGTGCTATCCCTTTTGCTTGCCCTTTCATAAGTAAAAAAATAATACCTTGAAAGAGGTGGCATCCCAAAGCGCTCTCTCACTGGGTGCAGGGCTGATCAAGGAAGCCGGCGAGGCTATTTCTCCTGTATTCTGGGCTGTTTTTACAATCTCTCCATGTGGATTTCTCTGCATGCCTCTATACAAGCCGATAAAGGCCCTGGAGGCGATGTATTGATGGAACTGTAACTGTTCATTCAGGCGAGCTCCGGGTTCACGGTCACATCTGCGCCTCAAACCAGTCGAGGTTCATGCCATTCCGTTTCAAATCAACGTCATCAAATAGAGAGACTAAAGTGACAATAAAAGCTGTGGTACGCACAAAAAATCATAAATCATATTTGTATAACAAAAGGTATGCAAACGGTAACCAGAGAAACCGGCTTCTCTAGTAATATGAATGAGAATGTATCACTGCTCATTTCCAAAGACACTGCTGAGTTAATTACATTGTCATTATGCTAATATTGTGTTAATATGGAGATGAGGACATGTGGAGCCATGTCTTTTAACCAATTTTTTTAATCACAGACATTGAATATTTCTCACAATTTAGAATGTAAAAATCATAATCATAGGCTGTCTCAACATCACAACACTCTCTGCGAGATCAGAGATATGCACTCTCCTCCAAAACACGCCCAGCCACTTGTTTTTCTGTTTTTCAGTCCATCGGCTGAGCTGAGCACTTCTGGTTAACATAGGCAGTCTGACCAGTGGGGCCATTCTTGAGTCACGCAATGAGACCGTGGATGCATCCCAATACTTGAAAAATGCATCCTCCTTTCCTCCACTACCACCTCCTCTCCTCCATGCCCCGGAAACCGACCTTTGTCTCCTAATCTAATGTTTCTGATTACATATTAATGGTTACAAATTAATGAATGTCTCGACGCAAACCGCAATGTCAGGTACATTGCATACTGTACATGCAACTACGTGTACTTGAAACATGCAGGCTGTTTTGCATACTTCCGGGTAGGAGAGCAGTGGTAGTGGGGGAGTGAAGGAAAGGAGGAGAGGAGTGAAGAATAGTGACACTATTGCCAATTTAGACCCTCCCTTCGGGTGTTTGAGGATACAAGGCCACAGCTGACACTGGCACAGATATGTCTAGGGTCTAATATCAGAATGTAGGGTGCTTTGCTACACTGAAACCAGTGCCTTTGGCAGAATGGGCCACTCAACAAAACATTTGTTCCTTGATTAAAAATAATGCAGTGGGAGGTACAATATTTTTTGCTAAATATTACTTAGTGTCCAGAAAGACACCGCTTGTGTTGGAAAAAAACCCCCAAAAAAATAAAAATACTTGAAGTGAAATATGGTGGTGATACTATAACCTCTCTGCATTTGAATGCATCTCTATGGGAATGGGGGGGGTGGGACTAGATTTAGCTGTAAATTACACTGGAACAATATGGAACACATGGTTGGCTCTAAATGGCTCTAAGTCATCAAACAAGCCTTAAACCAACACTCTGCTGCCATAAATACAGTAGATATGGATGGATAACTTGAAGGCTTTTTTCTCCTGACTTATTTTTCCATAGAGTTTGAAAATTTGTCAGGAGAAACAACCCTTAAAGTGATCCATCCATGTCTACTGCATATCTGGCAGCAGAGTGATCGTTTGAGGCTCGTTTGATACCTCAGACCATTGATGACTTACAGCCATTTAGCCAACAATGTGTTTCCATACTGTTCCAGTGTAATTTACAGCTAAATCTAGTCCCACCCCCCCCCACCCCCCCCCCCCCCCCCCCAGTTCCCATAGAGATCCATTCAAATGCAGAGACGTTATAGTATCGCTTGTAAGAGTACCAGAAAATAAGATATCTTTTAAGAGTCTTTTGATGTTGTTGGGTCACAGACATCAGGAATTCATGGCATGCAAAGGATATGCGACCAAATATAAAGAATTTAAAGGCACAGTCAACTTAGTGTATGTAAACTTCTGACCAACTGGAATTGTGATATAGTGAATTAAAAGTGAAATAATCTGTAAACAATTGTTGGAAAAATTACTTGTGTCATGCACAAAGTAGATGTCCTAACTGACTTGTCAACACTATAGTTTGCTAACATGGAATCTGTGGAGTGGTTAAAAATTAGTTTTAATGACTTCAACCTAAGTGTATGTAAACTTCCGACTTCAACTATATAACCTTTTATTTACTAAAACATTCAAATCCTGTATTAGTCATAGTTTGTCATTTCTAAGCCTTTCTGTGTACAGTTATGAACCCACTCTCCTGTTCTATTACAATGATACTCTATGCCTGCAGAAGGAACTTTATTAACAATGGCGAGGATTTTCTTCCACCTATTTACTTTGCTGGATTGTCACTTTCTTGGGATGTGACTTCCCATGGTCTTCCGTACCACCTAAGAGACAGATGCTGGGATTTCAACATTTATCCATAACTTCGCCTAACGATTAAACTCAAGCATTACACTTTTTCTTCACAAACTCATTTAGGCGAGTTGGCTATAGTTATTGCTCAACTCCACAATCACTAAAAAACAAAAATGGTGTTTGTGAAGAAAAAACATTCTGTCTTTTTATTGTTAGTTCAAAAGGACAAATGTTGATTGAATCCCAGCCAGAGGATGCTATACCGACCCACAGCCTGGGGCTTCTGTACGGTTTTACATTTTCTATTCTTATGAGAAGTATTGGCTTACATTGCCTCTGGTGATTGTCATGATTTGACTTAACTGCGTTGTTGACAACAAGTCAACAAGTGAAAAAACACCAATACAAACCCCCTAATCCCACTATCACGTTTTCAGCAGCTTGCAAAGTCATGTAGAATGGATATCAGGTAGAAAATGGTAAAGCTGCTCTGTGAACTGACGTGAAGTATAATTGCAGTATTGTTGTGTTGCAGTATTGTTTTGAACCAAAATCAAAGTGAAAAAACAAACAAACAAAAAACAGCCCACCTCAAACTAAAGTTAATGGGACAGAATGGTTCGTAAAACTTCCACTGAAGAAACCCAAACCTGTATTTTTAATCCCCGAATGAAGCAAGTGGATACAGAGGAAATGTGTGGGTTTCAAATGAAATATCACAACTCTGCTAGATCTGTGCTTAAACTCCCTGCTCTCACCCCATGCTGGCTGAGCATTGAGCCGGTGGTCATAGGCGGATGGTTTTTAATCACGGGAACAATTTTCATATGGTGGAGTTCATTCTGGCGTATTTATCCCATCTAATGGACTCTAATCAGCGCAATCTTGTGCAATGCACTTGTGACTCTCTCATATTTCTTACAGATTGAGGAAAGAGATTGCATGGAGTGTGTGTCAGTTGGTGACATGTGCTGGGACATATGTTTCCAAGAAATACTTGGACAAGTGCTGTTCTGCAATAACACCAACATGACCTGACCAAGGGAATAATGGCAATGCAGTGTATGGGCTATAGAACTAATTAATTCAAACCCATCTGAGCTGAAACTTCAAGGGTGTTGATAAGACCAAGAGGAACCAGTTATATTTATGCTTCTGCTCTCTGAATTGAAAAAAATAAAAAAATAAATGGGATAAATAGACATGGAAGGTGAAACAATATTGAAATATGCCAATTATTTTGGATTTGGAGAAATAGCAATTAATTCAAACTGTAAATAACTTACATTATTAAAATGGAAATAAACAAGATATGTTCTAAACTGACATCCAAGCATCTGCGATTATGAGGTCACTTCATACACTTTTCTTGGTTTTCAAACGCCAGAACATTGCCTTTCCTAACGCATTGGAAATGTTATTTTTATACTGAAGAAAATGTTAAATAGATTTAACAGTGGTGGACATCTTCAATAAGACTTAGCTTGATGGATTATGCAGTATGCACAAACAATATTCAAACCAAGTTGTAGAAAAAAAAAAGTTTTACTTGATACATGCAACCATAACGTGTGACAAATTCAACGTTTTCTTCAAACCAGCCATGATCATGTGTGTGTGTGTGTGTGTGTGTGTGTGTGTGTGCGTGTGTGAGATCATGCATTCATTTTATTAATATTATTAATATTAATACAGCAGCCTCGAATAAACGGCTCTAAGCATCCAAAACCTTGCCATAAAAGCATTTAAAAAGCCAATTAAGTTTCTTAATATTAATATTTTGGAGAAAGAATACAACAAAGAGAGACAACATAGAACCTTCTTTTCTGCCATCCAAAAATGTTCTACCATGGACCTCGTGATATCCGTAAAAATGATAAGAAGTGGTGAATGAGATAAATTAGCTGAACCCCCCCCCCCCCCCCCCCCTAACATATATCAAGGCTTGCACTGTTGGCCTTCTTACCCAGACAGCCTGTGTAAAAAAATGAAATGGTGCTATAATTAAACACAGGGGATTCCTGGGTGAACTCTGCATATATGCGGAGAGCCAAGGCCCTAATAAAGCCCTCTTTGATCTGAGAGTGGAGCACATCTCACAAACTTCTACAAAACACTCTAGCGCATCGCCCTTTTCATGTTTCTGAGAAAACTCTGAAAACATATCAGGTCTTCTTTAAAAAAAATCCCCTGTGTCAATGTCACCCCGCGCCCTACAGTGGTACAAGCACATACCAATCTGTATTCTCAGGGGAAGTAAAATTCAACAATAGTTTTTGCCACTAAGGGATTTTTGACTACTTGAGTGCATTCTTCACAAAGCTCTATTGTGGCCCAACAGCCAAAATGTGTGAAAATATGTTGTCTGAAGAGAAAAGGTAGACAGCCTAAGTACAAAAAGGATAGCACAAAGCAAATGAGAAGCCTGAGCCTATGAGATGTGTGCTTTCTACAGTCTACTTGGCACCCAAACCCTCCAGACACAGCATTTTTACAAAAATGGCATCTTAAACTTGAGATAATATATATGCAGCCTCATAGGCCTACATTCATCAGTGTAACGGCCATTACCGTCAGTGCTATGTTAATTGGTTTGAAATTAATACCTGTACAGCATTTAATGTCACACAAACATCACTGTGTTTGTATGGACACCGCTGGCTGTATGTAGTGCGACAAAGAGTAACACTGGTTCAGTGTCTAATTTTGGAAGCATTTTCCAGTGATGAAAACTGATAAGTAAAGTTTCCTTATGGCAAGGGCTCAGAGGACACATCCTAGTACTCAGTACAGCTACAGTTCTGTGTCTAGAGAAAGACAGTGACCATTTAAGAACAATCCGGTAAAGCAAATCAGTTTTGTAATGAGTGTGGATTATTAAATCTCATCCTAGGCCCAAGGGAAGCTTCTCCTTAAGGTGTTGTTCTTATCTCTATTTAATGTGAAAAGGTAATCAATAACCAATTGAGCTTTGAAAATGTGAAAACAAAATTAAATCTTGCAGATTTCTAAAACTTTCTCCAGTATCCCTAGTTGAAGGCAAAATAAAATGAAAATGATTAACCTTCCACCCTCTCCTACTTAAGTCTAAGACTGCTTTGGAACAGTGAGAATACATTTCATAACATAGAAAAGCTACTATGCTTTGTCAAACATAACTGATTTAATTCCAATAAATGATTGAAAGGAAATGCATCCCTCCCCCCCATTCAACTACTAGTAACATGTAATGATGCAAGATCATGATAGCTTCTTTCGTGCACACATTGGTAATATATACCGCAGGAATGTTTATAGCTTGTCCGACTGAAACTGAAATCCTTCCAGAAAAAAACTCTCAACGCAAACTGACAGTGCATGGTGGTGGTGGTGGTAGTTTATATTTCTTACTATTATGCCCTTCTGAGTTAAATACCTTGGAGGTGGATCACAGATTTCCTCCAGTAAAGGGCCACTGACTAATGACTTAACATTAACAACTTATAACAATTTAAGAGGAAACTACCAAGACCTTTAAGTTTGTTTAAATCATTAGCGCCTACTTATTCAGATAAAGAGACAAAACACATTTGCAGTTAATTTATTAAAGAGAATATTTATCAGAGGAAGATAATGTTATTGTCAGACACAATAAACATATTCTGTGCTGAAGTCCAGGGTTTTTCCAGGGCCAAGAGCTGCAGAGCTCAGAGATAGATTTCCTTTCCATCCCACCTTTGGAGAGGGAGAGGTTTAGGGTTGCATTTCAAAGGGTTAATACATATACACCCCCCCGTCCACCCGCTAATAAAGAAGTTAGGACAATAATGTTTAAACTGGTTACATTCATTATTGAACCGGTTTCAACATTGTTGTTCTCGCTTATTCATCAGACACACTGGATTAATCTCTTTTCCCCTCTTTCTTTCTGTGGGGATAGCGTGTCTCTGTTGTGTGTTATTGTGTGCTGTTGTGTGCACAGCATTACCTGCTGCCCCCTCCTCCTCTTTTTCATTACTCTTCAATTTGCCAAAAACATGTACTTGAGCTGTAACAGTTAACTGTTTTCCATTGAGTACACACAATGTGCTTTTCTGATCTGATTAATGTACTAATTAAGACAGAGGAAACTTGCATCCCAAGGGCAGTTACCCAGGCAATACTAATTAAATCTCAGAAGAATGAGTGATCCGCACTGAGATCGAACGTGACGTTGTATTGCAAAATGAAGTTGCCAACAGTAGCCATCGTTGCCGGAGTCCAGGGACTACACCCTGCCTCATCTCTACCTTCTGCCTTCTCATATTAAGGCTGTTACAGAGTGTTTAAAACAGGGAGCAGACACGTACGTGGACGGACTGTCCAGGGAGTTTTGCTTTTCATAGTCGAGCATACCAATTTTAAAACTTTGTAAACTACGTCTACCATAATTTTTGCGCGCCAATTGCAAACAACAATGGAAGAAGATGACGGTACATGTGTAGGTGAAACCACTGGCCTGTCTGCACGGACACAAAAAATGACTGCCTAGGCGGACAGCGACTCAGGGTCCTTTTTGGGTCTGCTATGATGTCATTTAGGTCCACGTGGACCCTGCAGACGCATACTTTTTTTGGCGACTATGAATTGGCCTTTATGTATCCATGATTGTCCTCTCACTCGCTGATGTCCGCTTTTGCTTTGCCATGGAGTTTTGTACAATATTTGTGGTGGGGGGTGGTTTAATGTTGCACACATTCATTACTTTATTAATTACACATAGATTACTTGTCATTACTATCAGTGTAAAAAATCATTGCTTACAGAATTAAACACTCAATAGAACAGCAGCCTCGAATAAACGGCTCTAAGCATCCAAAACCTTGCCATAAAAGCATTTAAAAAGCCAAATAAAATAGGCTATTAACACTTCGAAGATGGGACTCGCGAACAACCTAGAACGACGGCTTGCACTCAAATGACCACTGCTCTAATTTCAACAACAAAATGAGAGTAAAAAATACACTTTAAAATATACTTTTAAAAAAGGTAAATCACTGGCAGTATAGGATCATAGTGTATTAACAGCGGCGCTGAAGACAGCTGTGCTTTGGTATGCTCAAAGGCAGTCTGACACTTGTCCGTCCAAATCCATTCTTTGTCTTTTTGTAGAAAAGTTGTCATTGGCTTAATTACACTCGATAGGTTACAAATTCATTTCCCATAGTAATTTACCATAGTGAAGAATGATCTTAGTTCTGTGACATTTTTAGGCACTGGTGACTTTTCAATTGCTTCAGTTTTCTCCTTAATAGGATGTAACCTGTCTGCATCTATCATGTGAGCAAGGTAAGTAACACTTTTCTGAAAGAATGCACATTTTTCTTTGTTCACCTTTAACCCATGTTCACTCACCCTTTTTAGCACCTTCTCCAAGTTTTGCAAATGCTCGTTTCTGTCTTTGCCTGTAATCAAAATATCATCCAAGTAACACACAACTCTGTTTAACCCTTGTAAGATTTGATCCATGGTACACTGGAACAAAGAGGGCGCGCTTGCCATCCCATACGGTAACCTGTTGTAGACATACAAGCCCCGTTGCATGTGAGAAACGGTTTACTTTGCTCGTTGAGCTCTAGCTGTTGATGAGCTTGGGTCAAATCCAAATTTGTGAAATGTTTTCCCCCGGCTAACATTGAAAACAGATCCTGTGTCTTGGGTAGTGGATACTGGTCAATGTCTAGCCACGGATTCACTGTAACCTTATAATCACCACATAACCGCACCAAGTTATCCTTTTTGAGTATACAAACTAGCAGTGCTGCCCACTCGCTGTGTTGCGGAGAAATTACCCCTTGCTGTTCTAGCTCTCGTAATTTTGCATCAATGGCTTCTCGTAATGCATACGGAACCGGTCTTGCTTTGGAGAATTTTGGTTTAGCTTCTAGTGCTACCCACAACTTTTCTGTAGCACTCGGTCGCAGCGTGCATGCTACTGGTGGTGCACTAAAAATGGTTTGTCACCTCCATAAAATCTGCCCATGCTAAATTTCCATCCTTGGCCTTGTTCAACAGTTGACCGCGCAATTCCTTGCTAATTATGCCGCACACAAACTGGTCATGTAACTGCTCTTCCAGTGCTGTGCCGAAATTGCAAGTGCTAGCTAATCCTTTTAAAATGGCGATGTATTCGGATAGCAACTCACCCACATGCTGTTTGTGGTTTCTGAACGTATAGCGCTCTGCTAGTATGTTCTTTTTGGGCGTATATAAAACCCTTCCAGTGCTTGTCACAATTCTGATAAGTCTGTTTCGCCAACTTTCTTTGGCGCTACACGTAGTAGTGCGAATGTCTTTGCTCCGACTACAGAAAGGAACACGGCTCTTTTCCGTTCTCCTGTGATGTTATTAGCTAGTAAAAACTGCTCTAATCGATCTTGGTAGTTGTCAAATGTCTCAGCGTTTTCATCGAACACGAGGCCCTTTTCGGTGCTGTAAAGCGCCATGTTTGTTAATGTTACGTTCTTCACTCGTGAGGTTTTTTCTGTCGTTTAACGCTACATTCACCTTTGTTTTACTCAGAGCTCATGGTGGGAACTACCAGTTGCACATAAACCAAGATTCCATCCTCGTCGCCAGATTTGTCATGTTTTTAGGTTAAAGAACACAATGGTGTAATAATCTTCATTTATTTGCTGAACTCATGAGTAAGTACTTAGAATACAGGATCACAGGTTATACAGCCATTTTGCGAGCCACAATCTCCCGCTTCAATCGTTCTTATACTGTTACCAACAGCCAATCAGGAAGCTGCAACGCCCCCTGCTGCGTTAACCAATTACATTTATATGGAGTGTAATACTGTTTCATAAACTATACACACAACAAAAGCATGACTTCACAGTAGCAAGCTAATGTGAGAGACATTTGGCTCAGTAACTATAAGTGGAAGAGGAAGCACATTTCTTCCCTTTTTTCATTGAGAATACTGCAGTGAAAAAAGTAATGTTATTCTACCGGAAGAAGTACAGGTGGCAAGCATGCTAACTAGTGCCCTGGAGTACTGGTAAATGAAAAAGAAGCACCATGGCAAAGGGAGTTAACCCCCCCCCCCCCTCCATGAAAATTCCTGAAATAGGTTTTAGGACAGCATACCTCAGACAAAACCCTTCTGAGAACAGAAATGTATTCACAAATCACCAAAATGCTTATTAACCATTTAAGCTATAATGGAGAATGTATTTCTCTACCAAACAAACATATAGTCATGTTGTTTTACTCATCTGAGAGTGACCACTAGACTCTGATTGGTCGCATTGAACATGTGATGATGACTAGCTAATGGATAGCCTACAAAGACCACACATAATTATGACAGCATGTGAAGTAGTTGGAGTGAGCAGTGATTAGAGTCTTGTAACTGGTGTAATAACTTTAATTTTCTCTCCCTTCAAGAAAAAACAGACCACTGGCTTCATACAAATCTTTTATTGTGCAAAACCTTTTATTGATGATAAAATAATCAAAAGGAGGTAGCAGTTTAACCCTTTGTAGAGTAGTACCCTTATGAAAAAAGAATATACTGCAGTATATTGTAAATATATAAAAATTATCTTCACAATATATTTAAAATATACTGCATTTACAATTACATTTCCATAAGGGTATTTTGGAATGTTTTTTTTCCAAACTCTAAGTCAGCGTTCTAGAACACCATTGCCAGTCGTGCTTGTACACCAGCATTAGAATGTCCAGTCAGGAACATTCTAATCACATATTTGTAAAAAAAATAACACGTATTTATCTTACACCTTAAAGGGTTAAAGTTTGTCCGTTCTGTCCCAGAGCTGTGCGCGTACTCTCCATTGTTTGTAAACAGTAAACTCTATAAATATCTGTAAATATCCATTTCAAGGGCAATGTATTACCATTCAAAATGTAATGTGTTTTCTGTAAATCAAACTGTTGGTGTACATTTAACACCCTAGGGTGTTTATATGAGACCACAGTCTAAAATGTACACCAAAATCTTTGCTGTGTATAATAAAACGGTTGTAATTACACCTCAAAATTGATCCTCCTTATATTGCTGCTAGCTAACACTAGTTAGTAGGCTATATAATATTTTCCAAAAATAAAGCATCAGCATCGCCAGACGGTATACCTACATCTCTGTGAATGTTATGCGATCCGAGGTTGTGCCGATCCATTGGACTGAGTACCTCTTCTTGATGATGGAGCATCATGAACTTACAATGACTAGTGACAGTAGTAATAGGTAGTACCTGTCTGAAGCATAACTAAGGGTCCTTTCACACCAGCCTTGTTTAGTCTGTTTGAATGAAACCCTGGAGTGGTTACCCCCTTGGTTCGGATCGTTTGGGGGTGGAGTGAACACCTTAATCGAACCCTGGCGCAGAACAAACAACCGCTGTCTGGTCCGCCTTGGGCCGCTTCCAAGTGAACTCTGGAGCGGTTCATTTCCAGTGAGAACACTCAAACCAATCACAGGAAGCGTACAATTTACGCTGCATTTTACTGATCTTCACTTCCTGTTTTGGTGACTGGTGAATCTAGCATGGCATAGCTAGCTATCATGGCTGGAAGGGGACAAGCCTGGACTCAACAAAGTGAGATATGTAATATGTATTGAAAATAATATTTCATCATTAATACTATTACTTTTATTATTGTTGTTTTTGTTATTCATAATATTTAATGTTCATAATATAAAATATTTATTCTTGATGAAAGGCCAGCAACTTTTGATATATTGAACTTTTTATGTAGGCTCTGTACAGCATGCCAGGCATGCATGAATGCAATAATTAATCATTCATTGAATTTTTCATTCAAGGATATTCTACATGAATTCTGTACAGCTGCTTCTATGATAGGCCTTTTTGAGCCTATTTGCATGGACCAACGTTTTGTGATTTTTGCATGTTTGCAATTCCCAGCTCTATAGTATGGACCAACGTACGTACTGGTCCCCGTATGGCAAATGCAAACAGGTCGTGGTAAGATCTCATCAGAGCCAGCCTTCTTCTGTTATAAGACCATCTGATTGCACAGCGTATTCCTCAAAATGCCTGTATTATTAAATAATTTAATACGCACATTCTTGACAGACCTGCATATGCGCGGACCTCAGTCTGCTGAAACTCGCTCCAAATCAAGACCAACATGAATAACCTGACAGTGCTCCATGATGTATTATAGTACAGGCAGAAACTGCAAGGATCTTTTTTGTTTTTACCCGCCATCTGGCTGACTAATAATCAAACAACCACATGGCTTCTGGACTGTTTGATTTTTTGCCTTTGTGAACGCAAACTGGACCAATTGAAAAACGAAACAACGTATCATTCTTGCATTAGGTTCAATTAACAAAACCCCTTTAATTATGAAAGCGCCCTAAGTCACTGTATAAGCGCCTCGCAAAATCGGTTTATTTCAGTTTCACTCAAGTCGAGTCCTGAGCTCGCATAGATGAATATGTAACTTGTACTTGGTGTAACTGCTACGGAAATTGTACAATTTAACATTTGCCTAACTAGCTAGTTAGCAGCAATGTGTGAATCTTCTAAAAAAAAAAAAAACGAATCCTTCTGAACTAGATTGTGACAGCACAATCTCATAGCAGGTAGCTAACTAGCTGCTTGTGTCTGAGATTATTGGTTTGCTACTAGATCTTTTTATTTTTTTTGCAAACAAATGGAATAAAGAGGTAAAGAGAAAGTTCCCAGTCCCGTTGAGTACCTGTTCCGGTATACTGCTACATTCTATACTAGCGCTTTTCATCATAGACGGCAAAAGCGACAGCTGCATATAAGCAAATTAAGTATTTAATCCTTCCGAAACCACAAAATTAGTATGGAAGCATATCCGCGCCAAAATTCAAATGAAAAATGCAAATAGGCAATTGCATTTTGTTTACATTCGATGTGCGCAAAAACCATGACATAATAAAAATGGAAATGCAAAAGGCCACTTTGCGTTTTCATTTTCAAGTTAATGTGCACACTTTAACTGACAATTTGGAAATGTTAATGCAAATCCATTTCACATAAATTTTTTCTTGCCCTCTACGACACAACCTTGCCATAATTTAAATGAAAATGAAAAACCACATTTGCATTAGCAGTTTCTTATTGTAATCGCATCATCCATGACAAAAAGGAAATGATAATTCAATTTGCCATTTAACATATCATTTTCATGCTTTTGCGGCACAAGAGTGACAGGCCAGCCGAGGATGGACAACGCATCTGACAGTATTAGCCACTGTTTGGAAACCAATTTTTCTGTTGTCTCCTGGCACACGCTATACCAAAAGCATGGAGCACTTAATACATGAAACCTAATCTTAAGAAACCCTAACAAAAAGAAACCAACAACTTTCAACCAGTGGCCATTATGTCTGCCTTAATGAAATCACTTGAAAGAATTGCAGTCAGTGCAAAACCAAATGAGATCCAGATCAATTCTTCTAATTGAGATGGCTGTAGGTCAGGAGATGTTGACACCAATATATGCATAATCCCAAATATATTGAGAAACCAAAAGGGTGCTTTTCATAGACGTTTATCAGCATTTTATGTGATCCAGCCTGATATTTTCCTTTCAGAAATGCTTCAGTTACGAATTAACCCAAACTTTATGCATTGATATGATAGGACGTTTCTCTGTAACAGACTATGGTCAGGGTTACTTTTCCCTTATAACATCTAGCTGTGGAGCACCCTGATGTGTTACCATAGTGCCAAACCAGTTTCTAATCACATTATCTGGTGATTCTATTTTAGTACCTCTGATGAGTGACACAGAAAAACCTTACCGCTATTGAGAAAGTATAAACTGTCTTGTTGAGTGGTGTGATAAAAATTAATTCTAAACACAGGTAAACAGAGGAAATGGTCTTTGAATATATTAAGCACAATGAATGTATTAAGTAGGTAAGATCGTTCCATTTTTCTGAGGTATTTTTGTGAAAATATGTCTTTAAATGTACATTATGGCCCTGATTTTATAAGGACTTTTAGTGTGTGTAAAACCTTAGCACACACAATACTAATAACACAACCAATGATTGGTGCAAAACAAATACCATTGGTTTTGTGTGTGGTTTTTAAATCAAGCCCCATACCTGTTAATTATAATTTGTAACAAACTCCTTCAGCAAATTTACTTCAGTTAAAATATCACCAAGGTAGAAAAAGCTCAACAATAGTATTTCCCAAGATTAACTAATTAAGTGGATCCTTTCCATCTCCAAACTTTTGACACCTCTTCTGCATTGTGTGACACCCACTCCGGCAGTGCTCCTTTTGCTTCATCTGCATAGAGTAAATTTACTTTCTTTGCCAGTTATAATCTTTTGAGGCATGCAGCCAAAGCTTATCTTCAGTTTTCAGTACTATCATTCAAAATGTCTTGCAGTATGGTATGACAGTTTGATTGACTAGCATGTCTGTGCAGCTTAAAATATAGATATCTAGACTTCTGAGAGTAAGTTGTAAGATTGCTAGTTATTTGCATTTTCAAACCAATTGCATGAAGATCAGGCTTACATACAAAAGATTTCATCTAACCCTTCCCACGTTCTCTATGAAGAGTACAGACTCCTGGGGCCCTATCTTGGCGATCTTAGCGCTTGGTCTAAACGCATGGCGTTAAGTGCATTTAGGGCGTGTCCAAGTCCACTTTTGCCATTTAGACGGCATGTTTTTTGAGCGCTAAGCACGGCGCAACATACAAATGGGCTGAACCTAGTCTCTTCATTAATTATAGGTGTGTCTTGTGCGTGACATGCAATAAACCAATCAAAATGTCATATCCCATTCCCTTTAAGAGCCTGCTTTTCCACCTTGGCGGATAGCTTATATGACGGCGAAACAGACATGCTCGCTTGTGTTTAATGCAATCAAGGAATAGGCTATATGGATCAATAGTAGCCTATGATCAATATTATTCGGACTAACCATTATGAGTTCCCGGTAATTCTTGACAGTGCTATTATTTTACAAAATATATGTGGTCAAATTTCGTTAAAAGCACCTGCAACAGCTGAGAATAAGCTACCAATGGCTTCTGTCTCACCTTAGAAAATGCCAAATTTGCCTGCTTGTTTAACAAATTTTGTTTGATTATGCAATGAAGCAATGAACTCATGTTCAAGCTGCATAGAAAGTTCATTACCTGCAATTTTGCCTTAATGAGGACACTATAAATACAATAAAGCTGTCAGGTTGGCAACCCATAGGTTCACACATATTTTCCCTTGTTTTATAATGTCCTGCTTATGGAAATGTGACCAACCTGTTTTACTGGTAGCGTAATGCTTTAAAACAATCCACTTTCCCAGGAAGACTGTGAAAAGTGTAATTTACAGCAGGGGAAACAGACCTGCTCCTGCATGAAGTGCACATGCAGAGAATGGCATTAAAATTAATTGTGAATTAATTGTGTAACGTGCTGCAAATTTATTTTCGTTTCTATTAGACGCTTAGTTCTCTTTAAAATCTTTTGTATAGTATGGAATAACAGGTGAAATCAGCGGGGTTTTAATAAGCTGAGAGTATGGAAACCTTGTCACTGTAATTTAAAAAATATTAAGGATTAGGTTACAATTCAGTTAACATTGTGACATTTATCTCCGTTTTTTAACCATAGGTGATCGAAAAACCTTATGCACAGCAAATCCGCTGTAGCCTAGGCTATTTGAAAAACAATAAATGCAATATTCACTGGACAAGGTTTTGAACTTTTTTCAGTCAAAACCATTCTATTTACTTACAGGCTGTTGGCCTAGAGAGCTGTAACTATTGTAATGACCGTCTATTGCAGTGCGCGTGTTTTCCATTGAATGACAATTCACGCATTAGGTGTAAATGACAATTCATGCATTCGGCTTGATATAGGTGTTATCAGCAAAGATTTCAATGGATAGCCATTGTCCCAATAGAAGATTGTCCCCCCGGAAGATTAGGCTACAGGAACTATTGGCACATATAGCTTGATCCAGGATAATTGTGAATAGTCTATACACGTAACCTTACACGTACCATCGCACATCGCCTGGATGTTGATGGAGTGGGCTGAAATAAATTTTATGTGGAATTCCCCTTCGCTGAGGGACAGGTATGTGATATAGCCTACACAATAATAATATTTCACATTGTAATCTTGATATTTTAGTCATGCTTGTGTGCGCCTTTCTGCTAGCTCAAGATAGCAACACGCCAAAAATAATCCTGGCCACTCCTCATCTTAAGACCAACACACCCAGTTCACTTGCAGTGGGCGCAAGATGACTTGGTATTTAAATGACGTGAGCGCTAGGCGCTATAATGAACCCTGCGCCGGGTGTAAGATAGCAAAGACACTTGGGGCTCTATTTTCAAACCAGCGCAAGGGGACGGTATAGTCAAACGCAAGCTTGTTGACAGCATCAACGTCTTAAAACTGGCGCTATGGCGTTTCTTAGCAATACCGCTAGGATCAACAAATTCTCAACATAACATCCTTTCGTTTGCGCTGCAGTGGGATGGGTGGCGCTGTCTGGGGCGTGTTCTAAAATCCTTTCGGCTCAGTGACAATTTGAACCAACGAAAACCCATTGCGTTATGATCACCTGGAACCACCTCTTAGCGGCAACGCAATAGACTCTGGCAATTTGGCAACTTATTCGTCATGTAGTTCTATGTAGTGTCTATAGGTGATGCCAACATTACACTTCCATTTAATGAACAAATAGCCTATAATTATTATTAATTAATTAATTTTAATTTAAACTACTAGAATAAAACAGGACAGCTTACAAGAAACTTGCGATCATGTAGGCCAATAGCCTATAATATATAAATTACACATTGACACAGTTGAATCATAAGCCTACCATTTGAATCATAATTATGCCTACATCACCTCATGTAGGCTAATTAATGCATTCGCCACCTCCTCCCGTGCCTTCCGAACTTCTGGGAGACGAGGTGGTGTGGATTGTGATCCATAAATTACTACAGTCCTAGCCTGTACTTCTGTTGCAAGTATGTCTGATTCCTGTGCGGAAAATCGCTCTTGTCGTTGACGGTCCAGTGCGTTTGGGTTGCTCATTATGAAATTGCATGGAGCGATTGCGTTCCAACTGGCTTTTTTTTAAAGCATGAGAACAACAATTTGATTGGCTACCATAGAGACACACCTTGGACATTTAAACCCAGCCTTTTAGCAATACCACCATAAGGTGCGCCAAGATTGCCGTCATGAAATTACCAAATTTCTCGCCGACACGCCCTCAGAGCGATACCGCCAAGCGATTACTCTTGCGTTCACCATTGCGTTTGGTTTATTAAAATAGAGCCCTTGGTCTCAACAGGGCATTTTAGAATCCCAAACTGTAGATGATGTAATACATTTTAGAACTCCTTCATTCCAGACAACAAAGAGGAGCTAATTAATTTTTTTATTTTTTATTTCTGATGTGTTTTGGTAATGCAATACGCATGTTATCACAAGTATGAATATATTTAATTTATGTTTTTCCACAAGGACTGTTCAAGAAGTACTTGTACTATGTACTCAAGAAGACAATTCTGATACTTTAAAAAATGTAAGTGAATTGATCGTTTTGGTTTCATGGTTTCATAATTATTACAACCGCGAGCGCGCATAGCACAAGCAGGGGGTATTGTTTTAGCTCCTGTCTGTGTGTGTGTCTGTCTATGTTTGTCTCCCTATCATCCATAACTCAAACAATTCTACTCCGATTGTAATCAAACTTTGTGGAAATGTTGACAGTTCGGCAATGACCTGAATCCTCATTTTTTCCCCCAATTGGTCAATGCCCGACTTCCCAGTGCAAGATCAAATTTTAATCCCCATGCATATTATGTTCAGGGTCGAGATTAGCACTCGCGCGGGTCTAGCATCTCTCTGAGTGCCATTCTAGTTTTTACTTTTATGTTGCTGTTTTAGCAGCGTGTTGCTTTATGGGTGATACTGTTAGCTTCAAGAATCCCTGCTCTGCAATCTGCATTTCAGCAGCAATTTTGACTCTAAAGCAGTGGAGTGTTAAACATCATTGGCGTCGTCAAGGATCGTAAATTAAGCTGAAGTTAAGTGCACTTGATGCTTGGGTGCCATTTTTCAGAATTCATATTCATATCGATAGGTTCATAACCTAAAAATGGTTTGACAGATGTGAAGGGTTACAAAGTAGGCAGATAAGTGGACGAGTTTTTAGGTAGCAAGGTTTATAACAAGGAGATTGCAAGTTCAAATATTGGGTAGGAAATTACAGTACAGTATATAATTAGACATGCTATAGGTGCAATGATTCTGCAAATTCATGTTTTTCCTCACATGGATCATGTGGTTGGTCCCTAAAACAGCTATTTGCCGCCATATTTATCATTCACTTATCCATCATGGACAAATGTTTCTTCTTCTGAGTGTCCTTCCAGAAGGATCTGATTGCGACTGAAAGTTGGAGGAATCCCGCATAGTGTGTCTGTTAATATATTTCTGATTATGTGATGTAGATTTTTCAAACAAAAATAGAATAGGCATCAAGTATGAAATGACACATGCTGAGTTTGCAGTGAAATAAAGCAACACCGTACGCAAGCATTGAAGGGTAAGTAACTGGTCATCTGTCGTGAACTGATGCAATTTGCGTTACATGGTCAAAATTACCATTTTTTACGTTTTTATATATGTGATAGAATTGCATGTACTCTCCATAAAAACATACTAAGAACTTTGGAAACTTGACTATTTAAGGATAGATCAAATATCTAGTGAGTGGTTTTTAATTGAAAATGCGTTCGATTTCCGAGACGTTGTAGCCATTTTCTCAAAACGGACCATTTTGCTTAAAAGCTATGTATCTGCTTCATTTCTTGGCCAAATTCCACCTGGTTTGCAGTAAATTATACCTGAGATATTACTTTAAAGGAAAATAGACACATATTTCAGATTTGTTATTTGCATGTATGTTATTTATTAGAACGAAAAGCACAATTATTTTCTCCGCATCTAAACGCAAAACTGATAAGCTGATACTGTTGCACCCAAATTCTTTTTTTTCAAGTATTTAATCTCTTCACCCTTTGTGTACATACTAATTTAAGCAAAGCATCTCCCAAAACAAACCATCACATCTGGATTGAAACACTACATAAAATGTCCTCATGTTCAGTGCGCTGACGGTGGTACAACTGTGGATTTTTAAAATTTCTTTTTAGTTCTACTCCAACATAAAGGATACTGTCCCTGTGAACAATTGCCTCTTTTGTATCCTTCTTGTATACACAGTATTCTTTTGTTGATTTCTGATACTTATAGAAATTGCCAAGAATGACTTCCATACACTTTGAAAAACACAAACCGTAGGCTGGTGTCTTGTCTTCTGTGAGTGTCACTACACCATCAGATGTTATGTGAAGATAATAATCATCTAATGATTGCACAGAAGGCATTACAGCAACAGATCAATGAAGGAAGACCTACAGTGCTTGCATTCAATTCAATTGTCATCCAGATCATCCTGATTACCTGTAGGCCTAGTAACTTTAGTAGAAAACACAACATTTTTAAATAGTTCAACATGTTCCTTGTTCTCACACTTTCCATAATCATTGTTAATGCAAGGTACACAGTAACAGGCCAGCTGTCTAACTTTTAGTACCCCATCGTTACATTACAGTCATTTAGCAGACGCTTTTATCCAAAGCGTCATACAATAAGTGCACACAGAAAGGTCATCGAAGTAACTACAGAACAGATGAGACAAAGCACATCCTTCACATAACGTATCTTGATTGGTTGAGGACAGTGAATGCAGTTTCCTAGTGTTCGGTATTGTGACATAACGATTAAGATCCCGATCATGGTTGACCGTGTGCTTGGATGAGATATAGTTATGAATTGGTAACTGTTTTCACACTCTCTATTTGAACTCGTCATTTGACTCACCAAGCCTCCTCCACCCCAAATTCTGCTCGACCACCCTGTACTCATTTGTCCATAACTTTTGATTAAAATAAGATATTCTAAATTGGTTTTCAGTGCTATAATCTAGAGGCTAAATGCTAAAAGATGATACCAGACATGAGGAAACCAGCCATAGGAAATTGATAAAACTTTGCAATTGAAAATATGGAATAAGAAATTAATGTAACGCCTCCACCCTATTAGCACCAGTTCACGACACATGACGAACTACACTCTAGATCACTTTTTTTTTTTTACCTGTAAACATTTTTGTATGCCTACCTTATAATGAAACTTATTCATCCATTCCATTATTTCAACAGTTCTGGAATAATATCGTATATCAGAAGAAACTGGTAGAAAAGTGTCATGTCAGAGTACCTCATAGTACATTAGAATCATTAGTACATTGTACATTTATGCAAATGACAATGGACACACCTCATCTTCCCTCCCACCGCTCTCCCTCACTCACCCCACAAATGTATTTTTCAAAATTGTACAGTAGGCAGAGACAGTGAGTGCACTTACTATTTAAATACCCGGGGCCTCATTTATAAAACAGTCTTATGTCAAATCAAATTGTATCTTAAATAGTGGCTTATGCAGAAGACCATGATTAAGTAGTAAATTATGGAACCACTAGAAATTAATGAATGGTTATACTTTACTATACTATACTCAAGTGAATAACTATATGAGACATGCCTGTTTCATGGAACACTTGTGTACTTACTGCCCAAGCTATTACATCGATAACCTTTTTTGTAGATCAGGTAGATTTCATATGAGGCAAAAATCCAATGCATGAGTACTAAAGCATTATTAAAGCATCTAGCCTATCTGTTTATAGTGGTGCAGGTCCGAGATGGGTTTTGAGTGATGAAGAGGTAGCAACACTATTCTGTACACCCCAGTCAAATAAGTTCATGGAGATAAATGCCCCACACTGTAAACAAAAGTCTACTTCATGCAATACACAAAACAGTGGGTAAGTATATTTCACAGCATGCACTGGAAATAAATGAATTGGAGTTGTGAGTCTAGCATTTCAAACGATCAACAATTTCTGCTCATAGAAATACAAAGTCATATTATTGTTCAGCAAATTGGCACAAACAGGGAATATTCTCTCTGGTCTCAGAAGTGCTGTTCTTCTACATCTACACACAAGCAGAGAAAACGTTACACTTGTGTTTGGAAACAGCAGGTAAACAAGATCCCTGGATTGGTTGTAAATGTATATGAGAATGTATATGAGTTGTAAATGTATATGAGAATGTATTAAGAGAAAAAATGTCTGTGAAAAGCAACTTCACAAGATTTTACAACATGAGAGTGAAAATGACTGCACATCACGTTGTGAAATCAGCCCCTGATTATTTGTTGAAACCATTGTGAAACTAAGTATCAAATGATTCTCTTGGCAGCAGAAGGTGAAGACAGGAACACCTGCTTGCCCCTATCCTCAAAGAGGAGTTTTAACGCAGGGATTTTCCTGGAAAATCGTCCTCTGAGCTTGCCTATTCAATAATGCTCTTCTGAATCCACATGTCAAAACAAGAGAGCATTGATCCATCTTCGCTGAAAGAGCTATAAAGGGACACTGCCATGTGAGAATTCTAAAGCAGAACTGCATCACAGTTTGAGAATGATGTCAAGGTAATGTTACTTCCCCTTATGTAAGACTGGGCTATGGTCTTCTTCATCATTATACCTCAGTTTGGACTTATCAGTATTCCAAACCAGTCCTCTGCAAATCCCAGTAAATTAGCCAGTCAATTTAGCTGTACATAATAAAAGACTCAACGCCTTTAAACGGGGGGGGGGGGAATGGGACTTTTTTTTTTACACTCCTATCCTTGCTCTCTGACCCTGCTGCGCATCTCTGTCGATATACTAATTCAATATTCTAAATAGTGTACCAGGCCAAGGGTGTGTCAGTCATTACACATTTGACCCAAAACACCACTTGCTTCCTGTAAATAAACACTCATACAACACTGATATTGACCCCCATGCCCAAAGAGTTACCAATTTGGAAATCCCAATTTGTGGATAATTCTGCTCATTGTGGCAACCACCTTTGTCAGTTCCTACAAAACATGTGATGTGAAGACACTGCTTCATTTGTCTTGACAGTTCACCAGTTAAGCCTGATATGTACATGCTTAACTTATTACTGTTATTTATAACAATTTCTTAAGCATATGGTAGCAGGTTGTATAATTATATAATGTATCTAATTATATAATGGTGTTTCACCATAAACAACACAATTATATACATTGCAACTGTTTACAATTTCATACCTTCACTATTTTACAGACTTTTACTGTAAAATTAACTGACATTTTGTACAGTGTACGGTAACGTTCGGGAAACCCAGTTGCCAGATTTTACAGTACAATTGACTTTTTTTTTTACAGCGTACAGCAAGAGTAATAATAATACATAAGTGTCATATGAACTGCATGACAGGCATATATAAAATTCAAAGTAAAATGAAACCTGTGAGATTACAGATTAGGTAGTAATTCGTCGGCAGCATATGGTGAGAATTGCCCAAAGCAGGAGATGAACCCCTCTGAGAGAAAAACTCTGTCAGGAGGTTATAGTAGCAGAGAAAATTCTGGATTTCCCAGGACCTCATAGGAATAATGAATTTGAGAATATCACAGTTGAGACGAGAACAACTGATTGAGAAAAGCACAGCCATGTGGTAGGGTGAGTGCTGGAAACCAAGTTGGTCATATAAGAAAGAGTCACAGAAAAGTCTGTTCACATCTAACACAGTCACTGAGAAGGCCTGTCATATTATTAAACATAGTCACAAGGAACTGGACGATGGGACAGTGCCATATAAATCCTAACTCACTGCCAAGAAACTGAAAATACTCAGTACACTAAGGAGCCAGAGAGAAAGAGCCCTGCCAATCTGCCCAGCCAAGAAACAGGGTCCCTAAGGAAGAAATGTGTTGCAAGTTTGTCTAGGGACTTGTGAGTCACAGCACTCTTTTCATAAACGTGGAGGAACATACATACTCCCAAGGTGCAGAAGCATAAGTTTCTGTTGGGTAATAATCAATGGAACTTCATTGACCAACAGTATGAGAACAGAGCTGACCTCACACAAAATAAAACATTTGTGATTTGTGTTGGGTCAGAATCTGGGTAATACAATGATGACAGTGCCTATGTGTGCATGGTGTAGTCGCTGTGTCATGTATTTGTCACGTTCCATTTGTGAATACAATTAAATGTGCGTCCTAATGAAACACTACCCCTATGTCAATGGCCGTGTATGTCAGGTAACTCTAATATTCACATTTGCTGATCAAGAGTTCTGCTATGCTCCTGTAAACATGCATTGGTTTGCAGTGATATGTTACCATTGTTATTCACTGCCCTGTGTCAGAGCAAACCATTTCTGTCCCAGCCAATACCTGGTTCTGTTTGACTGATGCAAGAATATGGTGTGTGTTGCTACTTCACCCACTATTCTTGCACTTGGGAAGGTTTGTCGATATCCAAAAATGCTGAATAATGAAAGCTATGTCCTTTTTCCAGTTAAATAAATACAGTATAACAACATGTTTAGTTGCTGTGCAACGATCTCACATTTATCTAGCCCACATGTGCAAACGTCCACAATAAGGAATCCAACAGTTAAAAGATAATGGGTAGATTTGTTTGCCATTATAAGGGTAAACAACAATGATGAAATGGTGAACAAAGTAATTTCACGAGGTAGCTTCACGAAAGCATTCAATTGAGACAGTAACGTGAGCACACATACCCTAATGAAGTAAAACTGGATTCAGATAGCACTCGCAGATGCTAACTGCAAAATTCCAAACTATGCCTATGGTATGGATGACAATGTTCTGCAATAGTATGCATATTATTGCTATGCACTACGGTCACATATTGGAACTTCACATGTGGCTTAACACGCAGACAGGTGCGGGGGTCACTTGTGTGCAACGAGGCTCAATCCACAGACCTGAACAGTGTCTGAACTGGATGAGCCAGCCAACAGCCCTGCTTTTGCAGTTCTGGGATGTTCACACTTAAAACGGGTTAATGTCAAACCCTGGAGACTGCCCTGGCTGGCACAGCCTTTACCTGTTTGCGTGCAGTGATTCCTGGTCACTGTCACACAGAGCTAGCATTATATTTAGTTTGTTTCTATTATTTTCTTGCTCAGACTTGATGTGCACTGCTGTTTTAATTGTGTTTTATTTTTGACCAGCAGGGCCAGGGGGAGCTATTCCTATTTGTGTCACCATCCTAAATAAAATAAAATTATTTGATCCAACTCAATTAGATTTTAAAAACTGATTTATTCTACACATGATTTCCAGTGGTAAGTATTTAATTTGTTTTTCATAAACTATTGGAATTGTGACAACTTAATCTTTTCACCCTTTTTTGCTTGTCTTAATTCCTTTAATGAACATTTTTTGTTGCTAATCTAGCAAATCTTTTGAAAAAAGTTCAGTAACTTTTTTTTTTTGAGCCAAATAATTATTGTTATTATTATAGGACTTACTTCAACTTTTGTGAATGCTAGAGTAATACTCATTTGGTTATTTCTCTTGACACTTTTCTTGTGATAACAAATTATTTTCCTTGCTAAGGATATGCTTGTGTGTAATTCTTTGTATCCTCATATAGCCAATGTTTAGCTTGATGCTTTATCATATTTAGCTTCCTATTCTCTCACCATTCAATTGCTCTTGTGGACTTTATGTATCCTGTTGTGATAGTGCTGCATAAGAAAATTTTTTAAAAAGCTTTTAAGAAAAAAAAAATCTTAAGAGAGCATTAATTGGAAATTATTTAACAGCACAACAATGGTAATTTATTGTGCATAAAAATTTAAATAGGCACATGAACTGGAGCAGTATTTCTCCCCATGCTCCGCCTCTACTTCTCTTTTAATCTCTATGATATTGCAGTAAGCATGAGTCTTGATTTACAGATTCCCAATTTTTTTTGTTTTAGTTTACAAGACAAACTCTGCATGGCCTCATGGGCCTGAACTCTCCAGGCACATCAGTAGCTTGCCATAGCACTTTATCTTAATTATCTATGCATCAAGTAATTTTTTTTTTTTTTCTGTCCAGTATTTGGATTAAAATAAAGACGATCACCCCAAGAAAAATGTGATTATCTGAATTTTCTCTACATGACTAATTGCTACGTACGTTTATTCAGATTCGAGCCCTTAGGGACAAATCTAAGTAGAGATGGAGGTTAAGATGGTAAATCTTAAAAATAATATTGCAGGCACGCTTGTGGAAAATCAATATTGGATGAAGAAGGCTTATATTTTTCTGCGATGATGCAATCAATATTCAAGTAACAGGAGCCTATATAATTTCAATGAGATTTTGCTAGAGGAACTGAAATACGTTAAGCAAGAGCCATTAAATGGAAATATAAATGGACTATATTGTATGCTGGATATAGCATGGGTTTGATTAATGTGGAAAATCCATACAGATACTGTTGTACTTCTCCTGTAACCTAGCTACTGACTTGGGGGGGGGGGGGGGGGGGGTGTATTTATTGTAAGGGCATCCTACTATTTTCCAGTTAGGGTCTTCACTAATATAAACTCCCAGCTGTCACGGATTACATTACTTTGTGTTTTCATTTTCTTCTGATTGTTTCTTTTTCTCTTATTTTTTGTAACTTATAATTTTTTTTATAATCCTTTTTATTTCTAAACCAGTGGAGCTCTTGTCAACTGTGTCGACTGCTTTGGCAGATTGCTTTGTTTTTCTGGGAGCCAGGGGTTGGGATTGAGTTATCCCATGCTGTGCCGTCAAGTATGTCAGGATCTCTGTTCAAACAGCAAGCTGAGAAAGGTTTTCACAGCTAATTTATAAAGTCAAAAATTCTCTAAAGCACAGTAAGTCTTCAGTGAGTCATGGAAGTGGCTATGCTGAAGATGCAGGGTGCAAATACTGTATACAGCGTATACACTGGCAGATATTGATTTGTTTTTTTGAGCAGCTGTGGTCGTCCACATCATTCAGCCAATGAAATGGCACAGGAAATTGCACTACCAAAGAAAGTACAAAAAGGAAAGACAATTAATCACCATTGTACCCTTTAGATGCACAAAATGCAATTGAATTCAAGCACAGCAGTTCATATTCTTCCAGTAACTAAAGCACATCAAAACAACACAAATGGAAATGATTACACCCGTCACACAAACTGCAGATAGCCACCCATTATCGACACCAAAATCTGACAATTTCATCCCCTGTTGGATATTGACAGCATAAAATAATTTGTGGAATCCAGTTGCATTTTATCGTCTGATTATGTCATTGCTGTTTATTTTCTTGTGTTTTATTTTATTCAGATTTGCAGCCATCAAAATGGTCAATTCCATGTTCATGGCCAGAATGACAGATGGATGTAACCTGTTTAATCTTTATTAGTGTTGCAAATGATTATGTGCTCGTTTTGCAGCATCCTATGATCCTCTGGATTCTATGGTCACGTGCTCCCTCCCTTTCCTCAGATTGGGTAGAATGATGGCTTTCTGTGAATAGGATGACCTCTGTTCCTGTGTATGTTCCTTGTCTCAATGACTTGTTTTGGATTTATTGTGAGGACTATTTTGGGTCACACTTTAAACAAAGTCACATAAAGGCTTCTTAAAGCCGTCATGAACTTGACATAATGGTTTCATAAATCATACATAAGCAAATGTCAAGTTTCATAAATGGTGAAATAACACCTTCTTATGCGACATGTTATGCCAAATGCGTCACAGTTAGCCTAGCATCCTACATAAGCATGTTTTATGTCACCCTGTATAATGTTTAACCATTAGCCAGGTGACATTGTTGGTTATGTCACATTTGGCATAACGTGTTATGTCACCCTTTATGAAGCATGACATTTGCTTATGTATGATTTATGAAGCCTTTATGTCACGTTTATGAAGGCTTTGTTTAAAGTGTGACCCTATTTTGTATTTGTCAGCATGCTATTTATCAGATGTCGCAGCAATTATCTGGAAAAAAGGGGATGCTAATGAGAACATCCGTTTTGATTTTATACTATGACTGTCATTTATGATGCCACATGCTTTATTACAGTCTGGATGGTATCAGATGGATGCAAGTGAAAAGACGTCAGGATGCATAAAGGATTTTATTTGATTCCCTGAATGCAAACATTTTCTGGATCTTGCACATACGCCATGTTTCTTCCCCCAAAATAATACACTGCTAGAAATGCAGGATAAATTTAATCTGTAGCTTTCAGTATTCTGAAAGTTAAGTTTTGAAAGGGATGATATCTATTGTGTGTTGAAGAAATGTGGGAAATCTGGATGGCGCTCCTATTGTGCATGTAGGTTTTTATTTCATTTTATAGACTCCCACATAAACACATTTTACAGGTGTTTTTCATAAGCTTTTTTTAGGTTGCATAGCTCAGTGTAACATTATTAAATTTCAGTGAAACTTTGTATGCTTGTCACATGTATGCATGTAATATGTAAAGATTATTTCTTTTTGCAAGTGGTTTGCTGTAATCAGTCTTCTGTATTAAAATATATCTGCTGATCCTAATCTGAAGATAACACTCATAAACATTTGCGTCATTGAAATTCGCCATATGTTTTCTCCAAGTAATAGTGTCGAAAAATTGTGAAGCAATATTTTCCATGTCATTAGTACCATAGCAGCAAAAACCTGCATAATTTGCTATTGATAGTTATGTTGTCTACCTAAATTTCCATATGGAAAAAATTGTACATAATTCGGTTTTGTGGCCACAAGTTGCACAAGGTCAATAACTTCATATTGTGGCACAAGTTTAGCCCGTGGTCATATTTTATTATCGAAGGTAACACGGCCCACGCAGGGGAACAAGTGAGGAAGATGCAAACCATTGCACAAAGCACAAAAAAGGGAGAGCCACCCTGGGAGGGAGGGAGAGAGAGCAAAATAGAGTGAAAGAGATTTTTTAACATTATCTTTTTGATATGCAATTCAGGAGCACCATATTCTTGCATGGGGTGAATAAATGAATTAAATGATTGAATAAATACAAGTTCTTTGGGAAACATTTACCCATATGCCCTTACAACTTCTTTGACACATCTTGGCTACAGCCATTTACAGCCATTTAAATATGATAGCACCACATAGCGCAGTGCATGTTGAATACATGCTGATGTGCGTGAGAACCATTTCTCTTGATCTGTGATATGATAAAGCTTCAAATGTAGCAGGGTCACAATAGCATCACAATATGATAAACAGAAGCCATATGTGAATTAATATTATATGGGTGATATGGTGAGCATTTTTGGGCATAGCCCTTTGTCTTGGACCTGACATTTCTCTAGTGGAGTTCAGAACATGTGAACATCCACAACCAAAGGTATCATCTCTCTCTTAATACATCTTGATCCGGAATGCGGGAAAGATTAATTGCCCCAGCTAGGGTATTGGTCTTTAGCTCGTGAGCTTATCTCTTATGCCATGTGAACACAAAGCAGCCTTATCCCTGATATTAAAATGAGGCATCCTTATACAGTATGTGACCTCAAGCTATGTACTTACCCTCACATTACCTTTGCTCAAAATGTGACACACATTAAAAATGTATTTAGCAACCTTACTACATCCTGTTGTCTAACTGAAATTTGTACTTTGATGACTGTGTAGATGGTAGTGTCTTCTATTGCAATCTTGCTTATTATAGTGTCATTTAATTTCTTTATGCAAATGCATTCAGAAATGTTTTGAGCCTTTGATTGACATACCTTCATGCTCCGGATTTCTCCTGACATAAGACAAAGTGTATATTGTATTGTGGCTTCACATAAATTCCTGACTCAACCATGTTTGATACCCTTTAATGCTCTATCATCGCTCTACTTAATTCAAAGCTCCTTTTAACAGGGGGTTGTTTTTCTTTGTACTGGATGCTGCACTATTGCTTCTCCCCATCTATTCATCAAAACACAGCAAACAAAATGAGGAGTCATAATGAGGTCTGGGTTTAGGCTGTTCATCTCAGGTTGCCATATTTCATTTATGAAGACATGCTGCTCTGGTAAGTTGCTAGATTTATTAGGGAGGCATGATAACGTCCCCCTAAGTTTGGTTTTGGTTGCAACTTGCATGTTAAAACCCAAATGTTGCCCGTCAATATCGCAGCCGTTCTAGCACCAATTACCAAGCCACTTGGCAGATCAACTCATCTCATCAATATCTCAGCATTAAACAAATATGGAAAAGATTTGTTCAGCCGTTTTCATATAGTTAAGTACATTAAAAAAATGTACGTGACTTTTTTTCCCCAACAACCTAGCTCAAATTCTGCAACTCTAATCGCTAAAGTAGACACAGCGAAGTCGGGCATGACATGGACTAATGCTTTTAATGGGTCATATTTCTGTTTATTGTGCAGTTTTTAAATAAACCTTTATAATTCCACAAAACCTGAAATTAATTGGCCATTGGCTTAACATCGGGGCATATATTTTGTAGCCACATGACGCTAACTGAACATTCAAATGACCATTGAACAGCAATCTCCTCCTGCATGCGAGATTTCACTATCATGGCAGCACATACTCTCAGAGTATGAATTAGGCTCTTTGAGAGAAGGTTTGAACCAATTTGCCAAGTGATGAGTACATGTTGTTTGAAATACAGTAGACCAACATAGCTACAGAACTGTATAGCAGTCAGATATATAAAAAAAAAAACACAGTAATGGAAATCCCTGATAGTGTAGCTATCCCTGAAGTTAAGTGAAGTGAAGGCTTGGTGGTGCTCATTCCAATTTCCTGTCTTTTGCGGCTTTTGCCCAAGCCAAACTTCACTCTTAAAATGTAGTTTTTTGTTATTAATTATTATTATTATTGACTCATTGGTGGTTCTAGTTACTGGTACCGCCAATCAAAGGAGTGGTTGTAGAGATATTTCACCGACTGTATACTACTGTACACTCAACAGCCTGTATACATTGTGTGCTGGTTTAACTTGAGCGTTTTATGTTACGTAAGCTGAGTAACACGAAAAAGGAATGAGGTCTGTGGCATTCTCTTGTCTCATCTGTTCTAAACCGAGTCCTTGTTTGAATCCAGCCGTCTAAGACTAAGAGCTTTGCGTATAGTGATGACACTTGTTCTAGAATGCTGCTGAGATCATCCTGTCAGGAGTTTTGGTTCATGATAGTCCTGTGGTCTCTGGTGCATGTCATGATAGATGAGCATACAGACTGTTAGCTGCGGTGCAGTGACCCAGACATGGTGGTTGTAATGGCTGGCTTTGCTCAGGGAGACGGAGAGGTGTGGAGCAGTAGGGGACATAATAGTGCCATCAGACTAGTGTTAAGTGCAGTCAGGCACTCCTGGTCAATGGTGAAGTGATAGAATGAGGTCCACTCAGCACTACCAAGCATATCAAACAGTGTACAGAATTGGTGTAAACAATACAATAAAATGTAATCAGATCTGAATGTAGCAATATCAATATAAAAACGCAATCCATTTCTATTTTAAATATCTTATTTTCTGCAGTTGCGTATTTCCTGAAGGGCTGTGGAGTGGGACCTGTTGGCTCACCACAGGTCAGGTCTTAACTTGTCTGCCCTGATAAGTAGAATGACCAAATTGAGTCAACAATTACATTCTTGTTACAGCCCCTGCACTGGAAGACTTTATTTGTACATTTTATGAGGCATGTTGAGTATGAGTAATATAATGGCAGAGTAATATATATGATATTTAAAGACACTGGGGCGTATAATTAAAAAATATTACTGTGCTGCCATATTAGTCATTATTTTCAGCAATATTATTCTTTGGTCATCTCTGACTTTGGGCAGTCTAAGATTTTCATCCTAATATACTAAGTATGTAAGTCACTTATTCTGCAGTATGTTAAGTGGCAATTAAGGTAGTTCTTACAACACACACAGATCCAATAATCTTTACATTGTATGGATGTGTCAATATAATAGTCCTGTATATATAACACATCCAGATAAGCTGTGCATTTTCACAACACCTTCTGTCCATTGGGAACAAACAGTTAGTACATCTAACCAAGCCTGAGTGCATGATGATGATTGGTGTTACTCAACAGTGGTATGCTAGCCATTACCTTGAGAGTATGCCACAATATGATGTATTGATTCATTGATTGATTGATCCGTCTGATCTGTGTTTTATGTAGTGTAATTTAAAATAATCCAACATGGTAAAAAAGTTATAATTCACACATGTCAAAAAATTGATTATTATGCACAATCTGACTGCGTAAGATATGGCGGTGTTAAATTTTAATGGAAATACTGAAGTAATGTCCTTTTTATCATGACTTTTATGAGTTGCAAAAAAAAAACCTCCTGGTATACATTGCCCTGTATTGTATTATGACAGCTGGTATCAGTAATGTATAGCATCACATTCAACTTTAATGTATGCATCCCATTTTGTCTATGTTAGTGTTGCTTCTGAAAACTAAATGAAAGCAGCAATATTATATAAAAGGGTAAACAATGTAGCTGAAAACCCTTTGATTCAGTGTATAAAATTTGCATCAAATGCCACAGCTCTCACACTCATTTGGAGTCTAATTTGACACACTTGGATGTTCCATTCTAAATAGACTTGCCAGAGCATGCGCTACAGAACACTAACCATTTGACTAGCTGTCTGGTCCATCGATTTCAATTGCCTTAACTTTAACGGCGTGGCAATTATTTCATTGGCCATTACGTACAAGAATAATTCAAATATGCAATTCCCCAGTCAGTGCCAGCCTTGACGAGCACATGAATAACGGTTTGATGTCAACTTTGCTGAGTGCATGTTCAACACTTTGATCATTCTAATGAGTTAATGGATATGTCTGACACAAGCCACTTCATGATCAAAATCAGTAATGATGAAATGGCAGACATGCTCACAGTCTTTTTATGTTTGGGGCATGTGGATGTCAGAGGTCAGGACAATGCCATTTAACTAGCAGTGTGTGGTAGTGCAGGCTTAAAGGCTGAGCTAAGGGGCCATTTGGGTTTAAGAAGTTTCAACATTCTTGTTGTTGCATGATATGACTGATATTAATTATGCTTTGTAAAAAAATATGTAGCATACTATTCTAATCTGAAATTACTTTCTTAATTTGTTTACAAGGACACCATCATATTTATACAATTAGTGCATTTGAGCTGTTATTTTATAACACATACATTGGATGATCCATCGTCAGATGTACAGTGGTTAAGATATGCAGGATTATACTTTAGTTGCAAACAAAACATTAAACGGGAAGCAATACTGTGGGAGGACAAATATTCAAATGATTCATTGTAGTGTAATGTATTTTTATATGTTATTGTTGCTGCAGTTGTGTCTGTGTCTGTGTTTGGATACTTCCCCCACATATCCCATAATTGCCATTTGTGAAGTGATGCGCATTATATATGGACAGTAGACTACATTCCTACAATCTTGATTCGCTTAACCGATTGCAATTTCCACGCCGGCCACTCCCAGGCATATGAGCACACCAGAAAGCCATCAACTCATTAAAACAGCATAAAAACTTTTACACTCTGGAGGGCAAATGGTCTACAAACTGAAAAGTGAAACTCATTTCTTGGACTTTTCCTTTTTTTTTTTCTGTAAGATTACCCCGAAGGTGTTTTGCGCCCTGTTTTTTCAGGACTTTGTGTGTTTTATGTTGATTCGGCATCAGTTGTTTATCGGTGTCAGATAACTGAATTTGAGAGGGGCACAATGTAACAACTGAAGTTATCGACTCCACACTGCCATTTCACTCACCCCGTGGTTTCGTTTTCCCAGCTATCCCCTTCCATACCAATGTTTTCAAACAAATACATTTTGCTTGTCTGTATTCCTCAGCCTTAGGCCTTGTACTTTTATTGCACACCGCCCGTTACTTTGATGTCTCCCCCTGGTCCTGCCTCAGCAGTACGTGTGACACGTCTCCCTTTTTCCTTCTTCCACAGCTTCTTAATACTGCTGTACTCCACGGCGACACCAATAAACTCCCTAAACCAATAATCCACTGTCACATTCACTCAGTGCAAGTGATAAGAAAAGCAAGGATGACAACAGCAACTCTTTTTATTTTTGCTTTCGACAGAAATAGCAAAATACCAATTTTGCACTAACCAATTGTATTTGATCATTGCAAAGTCTTTTTGCAGCCTAAACCAGGACCCTAAAAAGCATTTGAGTGGACACACAATCCACTGTATCTTATACCTGATCCTGAACTACAGTAGTGGAACTTATGTCAGTCCATGAGTAACGTTGATTCAGTTAGCCTACTGTCATTCATTAACCCTCCAAATGACCACGAGCACCCATATTCCTTAGACTCACATCCGCCACTCTTTCTGTTCATGCAGTAGGTCAGTAATAGTATTGTGGTAATACTAGTGGCGATTACAACAGCATGCATTGCACTATGCGATCACAAATAAAACATGGCACAATCAAAAGATAGCACTGAGGGCCCTCATTCTCTATTCTCCCCGGGACATTTCCCAGAGATACACAGTCTGTCTTAGCTTTGGGGTCTGGGGGGAATTCACCCGTGGCCCAAATGACCACATGCACCCACATTCTTTATACTCACATCCACCACCATCTCTTTGCATGCATCGTCTCCATTTCCCTGTAGGCACAGACATTGGCTCTCAACAAAGTCTGATCCATGCATGTAGGTTTTAAATTGGCAATTAAAAATAAATTAGTAGGAGAACATCAAGGAGAGACCCATTGTCAGAATTAATTTGTGATCAGTTTCAAGCACAAACAGAAATATTTAGCCTCCACCGAAGGATTGTGAGTATAAGTAAATTTGGTGCATTAATGCACATATAGATGACAAGATGTCAGTAATAGTATTGTGGTAATACTAGTGACAATTACAACAGCTTGCATTGCTCCATACAGTCACAAATAAAACATGGCACAATCAAAAGATAGCACTTAGGGTCCTTATTCTCTATTCTCCCCATAGACATTTCCCAGAGATACACAGTCTGTCTTAGCTTTTGAGTCTGGGACGAATTCATATGAGTGGTGTGTTAAGGAAAAAATCATAGAACAAAAGACATGCATGCAATTTCATACTTCATGTATGTAAAGTCATAAAAGAAAATTATGTCTCAATTCTTTCCATATACTTTCTGCTTGGTTTTATCAATTGATGCTGTGGGTGTGATTCCTCATTATTTTTTATTGACTGTGTGTACTTAGTATAGATACCACACTATTCTATTTGGTTTCAAGTAAGTTCCCTGGAGATGTCTGATGCTTTTTTACCTAAATCAAATGTTTTGTAGGAAACATTTTGGTGGCTTTTCTCATGGGGTTCAGACTTCCTGTTCTCCATTAATGATGTCACAGCAGGACAGTTAAGTGAGGTCAAAGGAAATCAGGACCTTAGGAGAAACATGTTTTAGTGATGAGCGGGTAGAGTGTCTGCTTGCAGATTAAACATGCTGGTTTGAGAAAGAAATTAATTAAACTCTGTAACGTAAGTCATCACACCTGTCGGATACCCCTCTCACTCACAGCTCCAACATCTAATGATAGCACCCTAGCCTGAATAGCTTCACATCTTACAAAGTAGCGCTTGCAGTGGAATAAATCAAGCCCACCCCATGAATATTCCTTTTCTGACCTGCCGCAGGAAGTGAGGCTGGGGGAAGGGGGCTCTGTTGTGTACCATGTCTTGGTTTGGTTCTCAATTCAGAAAATACTCCAAATGGACAAATGAATGCTTTGAGTCTTCTTTTTGCAAAGCTATTCAATAGGTAAATCTCTCAATGCAAATCGCCGCCATTCACAAATTCTTGTAATCCATGTATAAATCAGTGTGAAAATGGTGCTGGTAAATAAACAATCCTTTGTTTGCAAAGCTGGATTCGTTGATGTGATAGATTGGTTCTTATTGAATAGTTGACATGTTTTGAATTTAAAATGAATGCTGGGAATGTTCCTCTTTCTCTTGATAAACATAGGACTATGATGCACAAAATTTGGCCAGAGGTCTAATCAATATTAACACGGTACAGAGGACCAATGGAACGGTGAGCAGAGCCTCATGCCTGCTGAGTGTATAATTCTGCAACTTCACACTCAACTGCTTGGGAAACTAATAAGTGAGTTTTTAGAGGTTTTGGGTCATTTGTTCTTTAGTTTAACAGAAATGTTATGGCTTGGAATCCATTAACATTTGTCCTCAACTTTGAATTATAATTAAACACCCATGTTCCTTTTATCTTCACAAGCACGGTGTGGTAAGTTCAGTTACTACTGAAATAAGAAAAAATGTACCGAAAAAGTAATGACTGCATTTAATTGAGAATAAAAATTTAGGACAAATTTAATTCAGGCCTATGCACGCACAAAAAAAAGGTTTCCTTGTCATTTCTTATTTATAATATCCCAGTCAAGTTTTACTTTTCTCATTCCTAGCCTGACAACAGTGCTGTATTCCATTTGATAATAGAATCATCTATGTGTTCTGTACACTAAGTATATGTTTAGATGGAAGAAACAGGTGCAAACTATAAAAAATGAAGACGATTATTGTTTACAAAGCCGGCAAGTTTATTCCGGCTCTGGGAGTGCAAAAAAAGTTTGGTTGGTAGCCTCAAACTTTGTTAACTCGGGTACGGGTTATTCATGATTTATCTTTGCAAACCCTAAATGTTGTGCTTCAGTGGGCTTTTTTGCTTGTGCCTTTGGGAGCATTTGCGCTTCTTTATTTCCTCTATTTCTCTATTCAGCCTTCTACTCTCCTACCCAAGGAAATGTGTGCGCTCCTCTATTTCTGTATTTAGCCTACAGTCCTACCCAAGGAAATGTGTGCGCTCCTCTATTTCTCTATTCAGCCTTCTACTCTCCTACCCAAGGAAATGTGTGCGCTCCTCTATTTCTGTATTTAGCCTACAGTCCTACCCAAGGAAATGTGTGCGCTCCTCTATTTCTCTATTCAGCCTTCTACTCTCCTACCCAAGGAAATGTGTGCGCTCCTCTATTTCTGTATTTAGCCTACAGTCCTACCCAAGGAAATGTGTGCGCTCCTCTATTTCTCTATTCAGCCTTCTACTCTCCTACCCAAGGAAATGTGTGCGCTCCTCTATTTCTGTATTTAGCCTACAGTCCTACCCAAGGAAATGTGTGCGCTCCTCTATTTCTCTATTCAGCCTTCTACACTCCTACCCAAAGAACCGTGTGCACTCCTGTATTTCTTTTTTTAAATATTAATATAATATAATAAATATTTTTAAAATATAAATTCGCTGCCCAGCCAAGAGTGATGAAACGCAGAACCCTGTGCGACTGAACCCTCCCATATCCTGGGCGATGCAGGCGCCAATTTAGCCGACGCTAAATGCCTAAAAGCGATATCCAGAGCAACTTACAATTAGTGCACAAAGAAAAAGGCATAAATTTGTATATCACCAACGTCCCAAGTAGCAATTAATTAGAGTGTAATGGTCAGGTCATAACACACCTACTATAGGTAATCCTTTGTTACAAGAATTCATATGAGGAAGGGAAGGTAGAGTTTTTTTGTATAGAAGTTAGAAGATTTGGAAGAGGGCAAGGAGTTAATGATGGTAGTAAGGAAAGAGAGCAGGTCAGCACCCTAATAGTCATGCGGAACTCATAAAACATTGGTTACATAAAAATGCATGTATTTAAATATTTAACATGATAATATAAGGGATGTTGCATATATTCACCAAAATTATGAATAAACCAAAGCTCCAATTTTCCAAACCTTTCTTTTCCTTCCAACTGAAAATGCAATTTACCAAGGAATTAACTTCCCTCTGTCGCCATACTATATATGCATAGCACATTTATTCAAATAATTTCTAATTATTTAGATCAATTCTCAGGTAACTAATGTTAAGTGCTCTGTAGCTAATGGTTTTAAAGGAAAAAGGTTACACAGTGTTTGCTAGGTTCATTGACAGAGGCAACTGCGGCCAGGGGCGCCACCAGGGATTTTGGGCCCCATGAAAAGATATATCACATTGGGCCCCACCACCCCACCACCACAACCCTGTGCAATTGCTATAACCACACACCTCCTGAACCCAATTGACCCATTCAAATCAACATAAATACCGTGCTTAAAATGCCAGTTTAACCTTAAATAAACCAATATTATGGACAATAACTGTCCTTATATGTAATTTTAATGCGATATAAGGACTGTTTTTGCGGCTTTTTAAACTCACATTTTCCCAACATTCGATCAATGATAAGAGTAGGACTCTGAGGGCACCGAAAACAGATCAGCCCAGCCAATATTCTGTTCTATTCAGTAGTCTTGCGTCATTTCAAATTGTTGTAAGATTAATGATTGAGATTAAAGATCTAACACTGTAATTATGGCTATGGGTTGATTCGAAATGGGCGGCCTGGTCTCCAGAACAAAACAGATTAATTATACCAGCAATTAAGCAAAGAGAACATTTTCAGAATATTTATTTCACACAATATGGTGACATTCACAAAAGGTAAATAAACAGTAGAACTATTCCCCTATTTGACAATCAGTTGATTGATCAACTGTCAGAATTCTGAAAGACTGTCAGGTCAATATTTTCGCTGGTCACTCAGTATATCCCGCCTTAAACTTAAAAGTCGAAAGGTTTAAACGGATTTTGAATATTGACGTCAGGCTCCAATCACGTTTAGTATGACGAGCGTGCCATAACGATTAATTAGCAAATAACAACGCTGAATACTTCTGCCGTAATTTACATAACAACTGTATGCACAGATCACACGGCTTCATTGACAGTGGCCAAAGGAAATTGCTGACGATTCAGAAAATATATAACTTTTAAAGATTTAATTCCATCTTCTACTGGGACTTTTGCCGTTTATCGAGGGTGTGTCAGAAATGTTCGGTACCACTGACCACAATCGAACGATTTCACTTTTACCATTCGATTAAACAAGTAACGTTAGAAATCAATTTTGTATGGGTTAATGCTATTGCTTTCTGCTAGCTACAACATTCTAGCCTCTTATGGGGATCAATAAAGGCTAACAATACACAAGCACTTACTTCTTGTAAGTTTTATCACCACTGCAGTGAAGCAAAAAAGTCAATAAACTCCGTTTTCTATCAGGAATATATTGTCAAGCTCACATGAATTCACTGCTGTCTACGTTGTAAAGCTCTGGTTTGCCCTCCCTAGTATTAAGTAACTAATGTTAGGGGAGCAAAAGTAGCCTATTTCACTATGGACTAAGGCTAGCTAACAGGTTCATTTCCACCACTCACGGACTACTACACCCACCTTCCTTTGTGAAAAATTGGGTGACATACTGTCGCCCTTTCTTTTCTCTCTCCTGTCTTTCTTTTCTTTCTTTTCGTTTTTTGGAAGCCCAGATTTTTTTTTAGGAAGCTAAGACATGATGCTCCACCGGCACTCCTCACTCGCAATTTTCACTGCTAGGCTAGCAAGTACCGTTTGCGGCCACGCCTGGTTTCGGCCACGCCTGGTTTGGGGGCAGGACCAAAACCATTTCATGTAAATAGAGGGGGGGGGGGGGGGGGGGGGGGGCGGGGGGTTGGGCAATACAGGGGCTCTCTGGATGTTTACTTTTTGCCAAAAACAAGAAAAGAAAAATAAACTGTTAGTTTTATTAGTACATTGTAAATAAAATATTCTATTAATGATGATAATATTTTAATAGTGAAAAAAATTTACCTAATGTTCTTATAATTTTTAGGACCCCTGTCAGTCAGGGTCCCTTTGAATCGTCCTAACCTTTCCCCCCCCATACGGCGCCCCTGACTGCCCTCAATCATAAAAGTGTGCACATCTGAATGTGAATAACTTACCCACACTTACACATAGCTTATACATTTATGTACATGTAATACCATCATGTGCCATTTATTTCCAACAAGCTTTACTTTTGCAGTGTAGTCACACACTATTTTAATAAATTGGTTCAATTGTTCTGTATGTTAACACAAACTACACTGATGCCATGTTTACATAAATGTAATTTTTGTTTGAATTCTGCTAAAATTATTCTCACATTGTTGTTAAACAAACAATTTTGTGTTTCTACACTCTGATTTCTGCACACATTATGATCTGACAACATCTATTTAGTGATCAGAGAAACATTTTCTTTCTGCCTACAATGCTACACTGCCATAGAAAACAGTTTTTTCCGTATGGTCTAGAGAAGGGATGGGCAACTCCAGGCCTCGCAGGCCAGTGTGTATGCAAGTTAGGGTTAGGGTTAAACGCTACAATACATGTGTAAGAAATATGCCTCTATATTCTTACATGTGGAGTATTACTCATGCAAGGTGTTTACATATACATTTAGCAGTAGTGATGATAGACTACTTCAATTTAATAACTAATAATTTAATGCACTAATAACTAATAATTCAGGGTTGAAGGTATTATATTCTAATGATTAGGTTTGACTTTGTGTTCATACCACATCAAAACAGACACCAGGTTTAATAAAAATAGATTTATTAAACAAGGAAAAAAACTGGAATATTACATTCTACTAAACAGACATGTCGTGTTGTGTGCATATTGTAGCATGATGAGGGAACTTTTGTCTGGTGCTGTTCTAATGAAACATATAAAGATGACTGCCTGAAGAAAACAATCAAATTTTCCCAGTCAGTTGTGATATGGGGTTGCATGTCAGGTAAAGGACCAGGGGAGATGACAATCATTACCTCAACAGTCAATGCACAGGTGTACACTGAAATTTTGGACACTTTTCTCATTCCATCGATAAAAAATAGGTTTGGTGATGATGAAGTCATTTTTCAGGATGATAATGTATCTTGCCACAGAGCAAAGAGTGTTAAAGCTTTTCTTCAGGAAAGGCATGTCAACTCAATGACATGGCCAGCAAACAGTCCGGATCTCAATCCGATTTAAAATCTATGGTGGAATTTAAAATAAATTGGGTTAAGTGAGTTATCGTAGATTTTATCAAGGGATACCTGCATTTGTTTGTTTACATTTTTAAACCTGGCTGTGCATACGTAGCTATCTCAACATTATGACCAGGGTGGGAAATTAGCACCCGCCACCCGCCAAATGCGGGTAGATTTCAGAATTGTCGGGTAAATGTATCAAACCTACCCGCCACAGTGCCGTGTAGCAATGTGGATACAAAAAACCCACATCTATAAAAACCTCAGGGGCTGTATTCACAACACATTTTATCTTACCATTACGAGTTCTCCTATGTGGCACAAAAAGTTCATAGTTAAGAGTTTCATCTTAAAATCTATTCACAAAGCAGCTGAGACCCACTTTTACTAAGAAATGCGGAGAACTCTTAAGCTAAGAGAAAGGGCGGGGTTGACCTCGCTATGGATGACATCATGTTTCATGAACAAGCTTACTTCTAGAATAAGGATGAAGTCGATTTTATTTTTTGGAGTTGGCGAACATCAACAGGAAACCGTATGAATTGTCGGATGGTGCGGGGTCTGCAAAGGGCATTTATTGTTTGGTGTAATATTCTAATGACAGATGACTGAGATATTCCCAGTTCGCCTGCGCTGCATTGCTGCATTTTACCTGTGGCCAAGCAGCCTAGCCTAGCGTAGATTTGGCAAAACCTTAATCTCATTGCATTGTTTTTGTTGGTTGGTGAAGTGACTGCATTACTGACTAGCTCTATATAATAATAATACCCTCGCGATTGATACCTTTTTAAAAGCTCGATGTTATTAAATGTTTCAGCATCGCACAGTAAAACAAAACAAACTGACCCATAGCCTATGCTCTGAGGTAAAAGTGACAGCTCCGGACAGCTCGCTCTAACGATATTTGTGTTTGTTCATAAAACGGCAAATGTTAGCTAATGTAGCCTATAGTATTAGATAGGCTAAACACCATTTATATCTATCTATAATATGAAATGTATGTAATACATTTATACACAATGTGTGACTGTTTGACCCGTAATAGCTACATGATGTAGCCTAATAAATACTACTACTAAACACGAGTATGCATTTTCTGTAAGGTATCTGAAACGTTATTCTAAGCATAATGTAAAAAAAGAAAAAAAAAGGAGTCTGCTAAAATTTTAGGGCAGCTGGTAAAATTTCGCATCTACCAGCCACTGTGGCTGGTAGGTCAGAAAGTTAATTTCCCACCCTGATTATAACCTTCATTTACTTTGTTTAGGAGAAAGCATGTTTTTTTTTGTTAGTTTGGTATTTCAAATACTACAGTATCCAGAGTTGCTCATCGCCTGTACATCGCTTCTACTCCACAGAAGAAGAAAAAGGGCTCATTTCAGACAACAGAAGAAGAAAAGAACGGCATTTTCTGTCACTAAAAAGGAATACTTTATAACACTAGAGAATCAGTATTATGTTTGATTGAAACTTGTAATCACAGAGACTGATAAAGTATGATCTCTATCTTTAAAACCATATCAATGACGGACATGTTTGAACACGCAAAATCTCCAAAAATATAATTTAAAATATTTTTTTACAGGCTCAAAGTGAATGTGTATTGGCCCCTCTTTCTGGGCCCTCCTGTGGCAATTAGGCCCTAGGCAGCTGCCTATTTTGCGTATGCCTAGATCCGGCTCTGCTTAGGACAATGCATTGATTTCTAGCGGGTCATTTATTATTTTTATGGGGCCAATGGCGCAATGGTGCAGTCTAGATCAAACACTGATGTCACAGATTGATAGTACATGCACAATCGGAAAAGAGAATAATACATGGAAGAAGGACAGAGAAAGGGTGTAATAATGACAGTTTGTGTTTGTTTTTGTTCAGTCATGCAGTGCATTTAATTTATTCTGGTATGAAGAACGCGCACTCATCAGTACACCATGTAGCCATGGTTTAATAAATGCCATCTTGAGTTTCACATGATATTACTGGTCTGGCATTGTTTTTTTTTTGTTGTTGTTAAATTTACAAACAAATATATTGTGGAATTTTCTTTCAGGCAAAAGTGCACAATACTGGATATTATTTGAACAAAGAAAATGACATATGTAACCTTTCTCATCACAAGACTGGCACAACTGATTGCGCCCATATCTGATATCAATATTTGCTATCCTCATCCCCCTGTCTTAACAAGAATACACAGAAAACGCCTCTCATTATCTGTAGTAATCTACCATTCAAATGTTATATAATGCTTTCTTACATGTTTGAGCAGAAAGTCTACCATTTATTACCAGCTCAAATGTTTGAAACCTGAAAAAGGTGGTGCAAGGATCATTTAGCAACACAGCTCAGATTGTTATGTGTTGTTGGTTTTTATTTGTATAGTAACAATAAAACATTTTTTCACCATAAGGTTTACCTGTTCAGTTTACTCCTATGCTTGCAGAGGGCTTCCCATTGTCCTAATTTCACAGAGCTACTGCTGTCAATCCATCCATCCATTATCTAACCCGTTTATTCCTGGTCAGGGTCGTGGGGGGTGCTGGAGCCTATCCCAGCATGCATTGGGCGAGAGGCAGGAATACACCCTGGACAGGCCGGCAATCCATCACAGGGTACACACTCACACACACACACACACACACACTGACTTGCTGTGAGGCGACAGTGGTAACCACTGTACCACCGTGCTGCCTGCTACTGCTGTCCACAATCTATTTTTGTTTTACAGCTAATTACTTTTTGGTGATATTTAACATCACTCTTGGCAATGAAATGTAAGCTTTTTGCCACTGGAAGGCAGCTGGCGTGAAAACAAGAAGGAATATAACAAAGGACATGTTATAAATATATATTTTTATTTGTGTTACATCGAGGCAAATAATTCTTTTTATTGTTATTATTGTGACCTGAGGACAATAAGAAATTTGTTCCAAATTTAATGTGAACTGTAATTTGTGAATTTATGCACACTGTAGCCAAGGCCTAAATGGCTGGTGTCTGTTCCAGTACAAATGAATGTGAACAGAAATGAGGACTGTGAGAATACCGGGAGACTTGTACTCTAAGAGCTGATTAATAGGAGGGCTGGGAGCCTCTTATCTCCCTGTGTTACCTGCCCCTTTTGCTGCATTACAAATTCTGCTTGTTGAAGGTGTCAGATTTGAACAAATTTTGTATATTGCATCAAAGAAAAAGCATGCTTCTAGCTAATGGTCATCCTCCACCACTCTACTCTCCCACGGGTAATATGACAATTGTTTGGGAAGTAAACAAGTTATTTCAAGTGAATGGTAATCTGTCTTTTTGCGACATACTTTTTCATTTTAGCTGAAGGGGCCCAAGTCTGTACAGTTGCAATAGTGAGGGTAAGCCACATTAACTGGAGTGAAATTAAACTCCAGTCTGCATTCTTCTGACATAAAAGTTGAGAGTTATATTTCCATCTCAACAAAAAACGTTTTCAACGTACAAAAATACCAAGTTACTCGCACATACAAAGCACTGTCTATAATAAAACTAGCAAAATCTAAACCTGCTATTAGTATTAATATCAAAATGAGACCAAGTTACAACAAACTATGCTGGCTATCTTAGCTCACAAAAATCAAGCAAACTATTCTAAAGCAATGCTACCCAATGTTTCCTAAATTTTTTAATGTTACTTTTTTCATCTTACCATCTGAAGAGAATGTGGTCATTTTCATTTTTTGGCTATTGTTACTTAGCAAGCCAGCTAGCTTCCACGCAAAACAAAGATGGCGACGACAAAGTTTTAGAAATATTGTAGCGATTATTCTATTGGCTGACATGTGCACTTCCTTATATGTCCAAAATCATCACATGTTCACATCCTTATGTCAATCAAAAGCATTACGTGTGCACGGCATTCATTTTGCCTGTGTACCCTTGCAATTGGCTACTTTGATCAGATGTTGTTATCCAACAAAATCAGGCGTATTCTGATTAAGCACTCTTCCCACTACCCCTGCATGCACTGTTCGTGCTGTGTCCAGTCCAGGAGAATCAACTCGTTCCCCCACCCCCAGAACAGTACTATCCACCTAACTTCCACCACTAACTGTTGCATAGACTTATTTTATGCCATACAGTGGCCCTGTCTTCTGCTGTACATGGGGAAAAACCAAACTCGCCCTACGCACACGCATCATAGAACACTGCAGTGCTATTCGAAGTCACAACCCTACTTCTCCCGTAGCAATGCAATTTTAAACAGAAAAACCACACTGCTGTCCTAAGTAGGCGTGGAGATTGGGAACACATCCTGCTACAAAAAGAAGCCAGGAGGATTCACCACCTTAATACTATCTCTCCCCACGGTCTCAATGATGAACTTGATTTGTCATGCTTTTTTTAGATCGGTATATGTGCTGGTGCTTGGTTTTTGACTGCATATATATCGTCACTGTATACCATTTCTCTTGTTCCATGTGCAACCCAAAGTAAATCGTGCTGCTGCCTCAGTGAATTATCAGCACAAAAATGTAACATTTTGATTGTACTTAAATTTGTCGGTGGTGGTTTCGCTAATGTTAAGTCACTTTCTTGCTGCTCTACTCTCTTCTGCTTTTTTTGTGATGCTGCCTGCCAATCAATCTGTCGGACATTTAAGAGGCAGTCACGCACCTCAGACTTCCAGTGCTGCATGTACAAAACCGTTCGCAATGCGTTGCTGCCTTATGCTGCCTTACCTGCTGAGTGCAAGTAGATAAAGCCACTGTATACTTGTCTTGCCTGTCTGTATTGAGCGTTTTTATTTTGTGAATGCCTCGAGCCTTCTGCACAGTAAACAGATGGCACAATGTTTCACACTAAACAGGTTGCTTGCCTATTTTTTTAATGATTTATCCAATGGGGATAATTATTCTTTGAGGGCATGGAGCATTTTCGATGATGAAATCAGCAGGAAAAATAAGAAGAAGAAGAAGAAATATTGCAAAAATAACTCAAGGCTTTATTGTGTAGATGTGTGAATTTGTACCTGAATTCTGTATGTTTACATGAGGTCAGAAGGTACAGAATGTAATGTTCTTAAGGGCTGAGAGTCTGGTCACTGTGGTTATTTCTGCAGGAAACCCTGAAAATGCCAAAGTCTCGTTCAGTATAGGTATGGGGCATATCCCACCAAGCTGTAACTTGGCGGAGGGCATACCTGCATCCAAATCCCCATGGGTATTGTACCACTTTAAATACTGATTTAATTTAGTCTGCATTAACATGTCAGTTCCAAGTGCTGAAGCTAGTTCATGCAGACTGGGAGATTGGATCAGAAGAGCAATTTTTGATTTAAGAATCTAAATTTGATTGTTAAAGTATCAGACAAGTAACATATCACATTAGGCAAAGCCAACTATACAATACAAATAGAATCATATCCTTTTGCAACTTATAATGCTCCTTTTTCCAAAGATAAAGATTACGTTTTCATTGGAACCACCAAGTACAGTAAGTGGTGGATCTGAGTACTTTAAGCCTGACCTATGCCTGTACAGTGTTTTTGGATAACAAAAATATTATTAGATGTATTTAGAAATAAATTGCAACAGGCAAGGCTATTCAGGTTATTCCATGGCCACAAAATATACTACTGATGTCCCAAACTATCACAGCATGTGTATTTCACAAATTACATATGTGCTGTATAGTACTCTGCAAATTGTGGGTGGAAATTGAATAAAATGAATAGAATTGTTTTATACCTTTGTTGGATACATTAAATGAATATACCACAAAAAAATAGATTTTTTTGGCTAGATACAATGTGGCAGATGTTTTATTCTTCTTCTTTTTAAAATTATTATTATTATTATTATTATTAATGAGAAGGAATCACTTTTTTAACATGTTATTGTAATGGGGGCGTGACGTGTGAGGTTGGAGGGACCAAACGCAGCAAGCTAGAAAGCCACTGAGACGGAGAGATCCCGTATATAAGGAAAAATAAATGATTAAAGCAAATAACCTAGTTCCTACTCTCACTGGAGGGAAATACGGGAACTAGGAAAAAAGGGGCGTAACTAAAAAAGACCCGTATAACTGGGCGAACGTCACATAAGAGCAACACATCTCGAGCTCAGAAAACACAACGAGCTAAAAAAAACGCTTAATACACAAACGTATACAAAACAGTGAACAACAAGATGCTAACGTGAAATGAGAGGAGCTGCCTCGTAGGTAACAAACAAAAGGACATAAAATAGAGCTACTCAAAGGGAGAACGCGACAAGCGAAAAATAACTCCCTAACTCTAAACGGAGCGAACTGCTTGCTGCAGGAATTAAAGGGAAGCAGTCTCCGTGTCCTAACCTACCGGCAGTGTGCCAAACGCAAGACATGCGAAAAATAATGCCCCTATATCTCAATAAAGGGAAAGGTAACGAGAAGGTGAAACGAACAGAGATCTAACGTTCCAAGGCTACTTTCATAGGCTCGCAGTCGCATGCAAAAAACATAAAGGGATAAACAGAGAGAGAAACATTTTACAGGCGAGTAGAACAGTGAACCGCCATCCCATACCTTTACTAGCAAAAAGACTAACGCAAGCCTAGTAGAAAATACACTCCCTGCCTCTCAACAAAGTGGAAACGTAGTCCACGAGAAGGAGACAAAACAGTGAACAAACGTGCCAAAGCTACTAACCGGCTCACTGTCACACGCAAATGAGTAGAAGCACAAACGCCTGGTTTCTCAGTAAGAAAACCAAACGAGGCGAATGGAACAAAGAACTGCTGCCCTATACTTCTATGAGCTAAGTAACTAAAGAAGTGACAGCAATAATAAACACCCTGCCTCGATAACGAGAAGCGTAAGAACAGACGAGTAGCATAATGGCACAAAAACACACACCCAACAAACACTGAATACCAAAACAGTATACAAAACAGTGCCAATAACGCAAAACAATATCGAAGCCCCGGACGAAGGAAACGGAAGCTTATGTAGCTCTCAGGCAACCACGCACACGTGTGAACGCTGTTGAGAACTCCACGAAAGACACGAGGCGGAGCCAAAACTCCACTAAAAGAGCAGCGCCCACGCGTGACGACCGAGGAAAACGACCGCAAGGGAAAAAGGCTCAAAAACCATGACAGTTATGGGTCTGGCAGATACTTTAGTCCCCTTGCTATTTTGATTGCAGTTTGTGACGGTGCATTTGAAATTAAGTGATATTTGGTAATGAAATTGGATAATGATTCCAGTAGTGAAAAACTAGGGACACCTAAAGAATAGAACTGGCGAATTAGATGCAAACTGGGACCCATAAGATATGTTTTTACGAGGGGTTGTGTACAACCTGTAACAAATATGAAATTCTTAAAGATTAAAATGGTACTTTTGGTCCATACATCAAGGATGACTTTTTAGGAGCATTAAAGTAAATAATGACAAGAACAGACCATTCAGCTCATCAAGACTAATCATTTATCTACAGACCAGAGTGTATCCAACATTGTACTCTTAGTAGACTGTCCTGAAAATAATAAATCAATATCATAGTTTAATTATGGCTACTAATTCCAACCACTCATCAAGGTGCTACAGAGGGTAGGTTTTACCAGGTTTGTAAGAAGCACATATGAAATTCCAAATTATAGAACTTGGACATTTCTTGGACATTGCTAAGCTACCTCTATGTTTACTTCTAGGGCCCTATCTTACACCCGGCGCAAAGCGGCGCTAACGCAAACGCAAGTGTCTTTGCTATCTTACACCCGGCGCTAGGTCCATAATAACGCCTAACGCTTACGCCGTTTAGCTAGCATTGCGCCATTAACTAGTCTTGCGCCATCATTAGTGAACTGGGCGTGTTGGTCTTAAGATGAGGAGTGGCCAGGATTCTTTTTGGCGTATTGCTATCTTGAGCCAGCAGAAAGCGCTTGCGCTAGAACCACCACAAACCTGGTCTAAAGTCATGTCGCAGTTGTTTACATGCTATTTTAACGGCGCATATAAGTGCGTCTACATAGGCGTGTGCACAACGCGCATACCCTCCTGACTGTTACACACAGGGGCGTGCACAGGCATGACTAAAATATCTAGATCACAATGTGAAATATTATTATTGTGTAGGCTATATCAAAAATGCATAATAATAAAAGGTTCCATAGGTCCACATACCTTTCCCTCAGCGAAGGGAAACAATGCCACATTACATTGCTCTCAGCCCACTCCATCAACACCCAGGCGATGTGCGATGTGCGATGGTACGGGACAATGGCTATCCATTAAAAAGGAGCTGATAACACCTATAGCTATCAAGCCTAATGCGCGAATTGTCTTTGCACCTAATGCGTGAATTGTCATTCAATGGAAAACTCGCGCACGGCAATAGACGGACATTTAAGTTCTGAAAATGCGCTTCAGATGTCATTACAATACAGCTCTGTTTATCTATGAATACAGCCTGTAAGTAAATAGAATGGTTTGTGACTGAAAAAAGTTCAAAACCTTGTCCAGTGAATATTGCATTTATTGTTTTTCAAATAGCCTAGGCTACAGCGGATTCGCTGTTCATAAGTTTTTTTTCGATAGCCTATGGTTAAAAAACGGAGATGTCACCATGTTAACTAAATTGTAACCTTAGCTATTCTTCGTCCTTCATATTTTTTTTAAATTACAGTGACCAGGTTTCCATACTCTCACCGTTTAAAACCCAGCTGATTTCACCCGTTATTCCTTAACTGAACAAAACGATTTTAAAGAGAACTAAGCGTCTAATTAGAAACTAAAACAAATTTGCAGCACGTTACACAATTAATTCACAATTAATTTTAATGCTATTCTCTGCACGTGAGCTGCATGTTATGTTCCCCTGCTGTAAGTCGCACGTTTAACGGTCTTCCTGGGAAAGTGGATTGTTTTAAAGGATTACGCTACGAGTAAAACAGGTTGGTCACATTTCCATAAACAGGACATTATTAAACAAGGGGAAATATGCGTGAATTTATGGGTTGCGAACCTGACAGCTTTATTGTATGGCTATTTAGTGTCACCATTAAGGCAAAATAACGGTATGTATGTTATTAATCAATATTAGCCTACTATGCAGGTAGCCTAATGAACTTTGGATGAAGCTTGAACTTCGAGAACTCCATGAGAACAGCCTCTTGGAATTGATGTTTGACACTTTCATTCCATAATCAAACGCAATCCGCTGAACAAGCAGGCTAATTTGGCGTTTTCTAAGGTGAGACTGAAGCCATTGATAGCTTATTCTCAGCTGTTGCAGGTCCTTTTAACGAAATTTAACCGCACATATTTTGTAAAATAACAGCCCTGTCTGGAATTACCGGGAACTCATAGGCTAATGGTTAGTCCGAATAATATTGATCATACTCCATTTAGCCTATTCCTTGATCACACTAAACACGCACGAGCATGTCTGTTTCGCCATCATAAGCAATCCGCCAAGGTGGAAAAGCAGGCTTTTAAAGGGAATGGGATATGACATTTTGATTGGTTTATTGAATGTCACGCCCAAGACACACCTATAATTAATGAAGCGACTAGGTTCAGCCCAGTTGCGCCATGCGCCGTGCTTAGCGCCAAAAAAACACGCCGTTAAAATAGCAAAAGTGGACTTGGACACGCCCTAAATGGACTTAGCGCCATGCGCTTAGACTAAGCGCCAAGATCGCCAAGATAGGGCCCCTAGAGTTACATATTTGATTTGATGATATCGCTTCTCCAATATTTTTTCTCAGTTTTAAATCAAGTTCATTGAAATTACCTGGAGGATAGAATGGTGCCTGTCATGGACCTAATAAAGTATATTTGAAGCAGAAGGTTTTTATACCGTGTAAATTCATACCTGGAAGGAGGCTGATACAGCAGGCTACTATGATCTGGGATCTTTTGCAATGTGAACAAATAGTGATCCCTGGATATTTTATTCATATTACTTTATAGATAAATTACAATATGTTTTTACCTAAGTAAATAATCTAGTTCCTAATAGGAATATGATAGATTACAGGTTGATGTGTAACAGTGAAAACAGTTTTCCATCAAAATCAGCTTTTGCTTGAGACATTTTAAGTTTGACATTATCTGTTTTGACGCACCACACTCATTATTTGAGTAGATGGATAAACAATAATCTGAACAAATACATTATGTGACCTGCTCCATCATTTTGAGGTGCTTTGACTCAGAAACACATTTTGAATTTTTACTTTCTGGCGATATTATATTATATTAATATTATATTTCTACTTCAAATATTAAGCAAGATATGCTCATATAAACTGTCACCAAACCGTGTTTTTGATTTATTCAAATAAATCAGAGCTGTAGCGATCTGCTGAGTTTGTTACAGAACGTTCATTCAAACATTATTAGTCAGTCCATAACATTATTTTGCATCTTTTTCTCCTGGAATTTGAAGCTGTTTCAGATCCAGAGTCTAGCTGGTAGCAAATTAAATTAGTAAACCAGATTTTATATTTTATTCAGATCTACATCACCTGATTGATACTCATTTTCTAATAGCCTATGCTCAATGTTTTCTGTTCACCCTTATTTTTCAAGCTAGTTTGCAATCGCATCCAGTTTACATTTATTTAGGCTACAACTTTGCCATCTCCGTTCTAGCAGAAGTGTAAAATATCGCTGTAGGTCATTGATTGTAACTTTAGTTATTATACATGTAAGAATAGACATTGAATGGTTATATTTGCATAGGCTATAGCTATTTTATTAGTCTATGCAAATATAAATCTTTTTTTTTTTAAATCAGATCCTAGAATCGAGTAGCCTACTGAAAATGTGGTGGATGGATGGCTGTGTAGGAGAGATAGCCAGCCAAATACGACAAACAAGCCAGATCTTGATATGTGTGTGTGTGTGTGTGTGTAGAGGAGCCTGTTTCGTTTATTAGTTTTAAATAGTAGATTTGGTAAAGATTTATTTGGACACCATAAAATATGTTTATTTGAACCATTAGGCTATTTATTTATTCTAATTGTATTTATCTGTTCACTGTTGTTGTTGGTCTAGAGTTCTAAAATAAAAATACCACCACTTTTAAATAAGAAGTAGCCTATTTGCTGTCATTTGCTGAACACAATGGCATATTAATTCTGTTTTATACTGCAATTTGGTTGCAAACAGCCACATGTAATAACTTCGTAATAAAAAGTAGGCGTCTCAGACTATCATTAGATATGACAGAATATCTTTGTCAATGTTTCTGGTTGATCCGACACTGAATAGGCTAAACCCGATTATTAATGACGCACGCACACACACACACACACAAGCCATTGATACCACATTAATACTACTGATACCATTTTTACTTTATAGGTTCCAGCCCTTATCTTAGTGCAGCAAATTCACTCAATCAATTATTTTTTTGCTTTATAGAATCTTTTTTTGAACAGAGGCTTCCTTCATGTAGGAGCGAAGGATCCAGATAATCAAGTTAACTGAAGGTCATCAAGCTCTTTACACAGCAGTTTTGATAGGCTAAAAGACAGCACACATTCATCATTCCTCCCTTATAACCCTGTCTGTTCAAGATTTAGAGATGAATGCCTCATATGCTAGGGGCTGTTATTGAACACAAATACTGTCCAAACAGATTTTGTATTCCCAAGGCTGTCACTTCAAACCAGATTTTACAATTAACATGTAGCCTATCCACTTTAATGAATTTAGATGGATCATTCTGTTACAATACAATGTTTTGTGTTTTAGACCAAGTGGACTATAAATCCAATTAGAATTTCTGGGTTAAAATGATGTTATTACTCAGTTGGACACTATAAGTCATGAAGTGTAAATTAGATTTACTCATGACAATTTGTCATTACATGTATGCATACAGTATATTATAGTGTTGTCGTATATTGTAAATTATAGTACAGCAAAGTCCTGGTATTATACCTTAGAACAGGGATACTCTGTTTCTGTTTGTGTTTGTGTTCGTGTTTGTTACTTTGAATGTATTTTATTGTGTCTGGCTTTTGTCTTTAGTTTTTTCATGCGCTGTGTGTCTGCTGTGGTGCGGGGAGGTGGGCTGGAGATTTTTCGGGGCACTCCTGTCGCTTGTCTTGATGATATTGCCAAATTGTCTCGCCGGGATAATTTTGTTTGTGGTCGTCACCATGGAGACGTATTCTCAACATATGCTTGGGAATGTCCGTTGGATCTGCAGCAGCAAAGTTTACCATCGCTCTTCACCGGTGGTGAAGATGTCGGGACTGATCAGAGAGTGCAGGCGGTCTTCAAAGGGCAACCATAGAAGGGAAAGAGAAGATGGTGCTGGGGAGGAGTGAGGCGACGAGTCGGAAGGCTGGCACAGTTCGGTGCTCTGTTTAGACATTACAGAGACCGCACAGTCGTGGAGCCGGAGTTTGTGTTGGACTGCTAAATGACACTGGACATCTCGGGACGGGGGGGCTATTTTTAATCATGGCTGTATTCCAATTTAATTCACTTAGTTTGATATTGTATGTCTTTATTTGGTGTGTTTGTTTGTGTGTTGTGGGTCTGCCCCACTGTCTTTTTTGTTGTTGCTGGTGGCTACAACTGAAGTTCCCGAAAGGGAAAATAAACATTATTCTATTCTATTCTATTCAAATCTGGCCCTTGAGGCCAGTAGTACTGCTGGTTTTCTTTTCGACCCGATAGTTCATTGATTGATTGATGCTACTGATTGGTGTCCCAGGTGTATATTAGTCCTGATTAGAGGGGAAGAATGAAAACCAGCAGTAGTACTGGCCTCAAGGGCCAGATTTGAGTATCCCTGCCTTAGAACCTCAGATATATGAATGCACACCAATACACCACATTTAAGAATTGATTTATTGAATGGAATGATTAATTACATTTACTGTAGACTTATATTTTATATACGCCAGAGCTATCAATCTTAGTTTAAGTCAAGGGAGCACAACTTTGGTCCTGGAGGGCTAGTCTGCATGCTGGGTTTGTTCCAACCAATTACCTTAGTTTTAGTTTTCTGACAACTCTATAAACTATGCTGGTTCACTCCTGTAACTTGAGCAGGGTCATATCTTTAGCGTACACTTGCGGTCTGCAGCTGTAGCTGGTGCTTAAATAAATGTCAGATCAAGATATGATAATTAAATAAGTGCAGAAGTTGGCACAAAATCCTGGAACAGATTGGGCCTTGTTGTGTACTCCTGGTTTCAGTTCATAATCGAGAATTATTGCAGTGGCAATTCGGATCTCAGTTTTCTTTTTTTTTTCTTTGTTGGTTTTTGGAACAATACAACTCCTTTTAATCTTTTGTAACTGTTATGAATAGTTTGATATTTTTGGCCCTTTTAAATCTCACACTTTTCCACATTGTTTCCACCAGCGATACTGTTAATTCATTATCCAATATATAATTTTCATTGTATTTCAAATATGTCAGTCAAAGGTGGGACTGTTTAAGGTGGGACTGGATCATGTTTTTGGTTTTAGAATTCAGGTAGGTCAGGCAGGCATATGTAATTTCTTCTTGTGATCCAAACATCACTGATGAGGAATATGCACTTCTGGATCTTTCTTTAGGTCTTTCATTTCATGGCCTGCTCTCACCAATTTTTCAGTACTGCAGTTTTATTAATTTCAGTTCTCTGAATAGTCGGTGAAGCTAAGTAGCTTACAACCTTGCAAATTCCGCATTAAAATGGCAGGGGTACAGATCAGTCTCTTTTATTCACATGGGATATTTTCCACATGTACACAGTTGCTATGGTGTTACTAATGTGTACTTCTGCACTGCCTGGGTGCGTCCCAATATTCTTCACTCCTCACCTCCTTTCCTCCAATCATCTCCTACCTGGAAGTATGCAAAACTGCCAGTATGTTTCAAGAACAAGTAGTTGCATGTACAGTATACAATGTACCGGACATTGCGGTTCGCGTCGAGGCATTAATTAATATGTAACAATTAATATGTCATTAATATGAAACCAGCAACATTAGATTAGGACACAAAGATCCATTTCCGGGGGAAGGAGGAGAGGAGAGGATACATTTTCCATCGTTTTTTATGCAAGGATTGTCAGAGCGTCTTGACTAACTCGCCACTCAGGACCTGCCCCCTACTCTGGACCAGCTGATCGCTCTCGCCGTCCGTCTGAGCGAAGACGCCTCTCTTAGCAATCAACTCGTGAGTCCCTGTTCCCTCTGAACTTGCCATTACCCAAACCCCACTGCAGTCCAGGACCGGGTTTTGAACAGTCCAGAACCGGGGTGACCCCCAGCTTAAGAGAGGAGCTGATGCAGCTGGGTTGAACCTGCCTCTCGCCCCAAGAATGGGACACACGACAACGTCACCTCCAGTCAGCCTGGGCACTTTCAGGATTCCTGCCCTGAACTGTTGGGAAACAGTCAATTAGCATCTCCCCCCTTCTCAGTCACGCACCCTTTACCTGCCATGCTACAGTGGGCAGATTCCTCATGGGAGGGCTCAGCTTTCATCGACTCCGGGACATCCGGGAATTTCATGGAGTACTTGGTAGCCTTTACGCAGTGGGTACCAAGCCATGCGTCCGACAACCCCCCCGTCATGGAGAGCACCACTACCCTGGGCTGAGTATGTGCACAATTCCCCTCATTTGCTCATCTAATGGCATGTCTCCATTCCAAGGTCAGCTGGCCTTCCAATTCCTGGTAGACTGGGAGGGCTATGGCCCTGTTGAGCAGTCCTGAGTCCGCTCCCAAGACGTCTTTGATCCCTCTGTACACGTCTCCCTGATTACCTCATTATATTCGATTGTCTCCTGTGTATTTAAGTCTGTCTTTGCCCTCATGTCTTCGCTTGGTCTTTGTGCTTTGTTCCTAGCCCGCATGTATCGGCATCGCTCTTGTCTCCAGTTGAAGTATTCTCTAGTTTTATCCCTAGTTTCCTGTTCATGCCTCATGTGCCCTGTTGTTGTTTTACTATGCATTGTTTCCTGTGCATATTTAGGTTTAACTATTCTGAGTAAAGTCAAGTTGTCTAACAGTTTAAACCACCAAAAAACTATTGTAGTTTTAACTGTGTGTCGCTTCTTAATGTCTCCGAATTGACTAGCCTAAATATTAAAAATCTGTGAAACTTCTCATTTTAGAGCCTGAGGTAAGTGAAGGTGTGAAGTTTAGAACCTGGATGGGAAAGAATTTCCCACAAACGTTTTAAATATTTCTTCCATTTTATACAGCTAGCCCACAAATGACCCCACACAAAACCTTTGTAGTTATACAAAGTTGGCACAGGACCTTTGAAAATGTAGCATTGTTTATTGTGCGTTTAATCCCACAAAATTAGGAAAAGTCATATTATATTGAAATGAAAAATAAGGTTAACTGGTTTTTTCAGAGATGTCGTCCACAAACCTATGAGGAGAGTGAACATTTTTTGTTCCTTTACCTTGACATAGAATGCTTTCTATAGATCAGTAGGGAAAAAAACTTCTATAGAGCAATTTTATCTTTTCAACATGGAAAAATGTGTGTGTGTGTGTGTGTGTGTGTGTGTGTGTGGGCGGGGGGGGGGGGGGCTCAAAGGAGGCTGACATTGTGAAGGTACTGCATGCTCATGCAGCTACATCACTGCATCAATGAGGAGTACAAACAGACTGCAGAGTGCTTCCTGTCTGTATAAAATTTCCCATGTAGGTCCTGTGCTATTTGTAGCCCATTTCTTTCATGCACAGTCCAATGATTAATAAATAAAATCTTCATTTCATTATCTTCTTTGAGACATTTTATTTTTTTATTGATTCAACTCAATGGCAACCTTTTTTTCTGGATGGTACTGCTGTACTGTCTTCATGTCCCTTGAAGCAATTTTATCTGGTTGATTCTCATGTTCCTATATGTAACATCATTCCTGTAACGTCAAGTAAATCTGGCTCCAAAAAATAGCTGTACAATTTTCTCACCCACAACAGAATGTCACTTCTAATCAGCGTGTCACAGTCAGTCAGAGCACATCATTGGCATATAAGGGAGGATGAGCAACTTAGAGTGCACTCACCCTGGAGGTTATGCCTGCATGCTAGTCCATCACAAGGCTCACACACATTCAGCATCCAAAGAAGCAACACACATTATCCACAGAATTCTCATACAAATACCCTCATTGACTTTGTTTGAAATCCTGAAATCAACAGAATGGGCTTTCTTCATATTGATTTATATTGATATTGTTTAACATGACTCTCATAATATAAGCTTAATCATACTTTCTTTCATTCTGTTATTAGCTATTTGGCTGTCAAAAACAAATTAAATATGCTTTTGCTTAATTATGTCCTTTTGCTACTGACACAGCATAATACCTCCAAAGCACATTGCAAGTATTTTTTTTCAGGCACCATCCAGTTAAAATAATATGTGATATAATAAAATGAATATTACCTGAAATTCCCGTTGAGGTCTTTTTATTTGATGTACTCGCTTCCATATTTCAAACCACGCTTTATTTTTAATTGTCTGTTTTGCTGTTGAGTTAGCTGTTTTCAGTGTTTTAATGGAAATTGGAAGCTTTTTTGAACGCTGCTTAACAGAACGTGTTTCAACAAAGGTCACTGAAATTTGTGAAAGCGGCCTCTTCTTTTTTACTTGGTTCACTGAGTTCATTATGTATTCTGAAATGTTCCTGGAGACTATTCCCACAACAGGCTTTAATAGCACAATCACACTTGTACCCAGGAGCACACTATTGGTCTAAATAAGTTTGCACCTGGATATTATTTGCTGAAATTATACTGCAGTTAGTTTTTTATGAATTGAAACAAATTTTCATGTAATGCAAGATTAAATTAGGCAAAAGCTAGTCTTGATTTATTTGTGCATCATCAATGAAACCATGCTTTTATTTATACTTCTGCTCATTACCTCTGCAATGCGTGACATATTATATTCAGGAATGCGGGATGTGATTCTTACACATCGAGCGTATTGTCCTAAGCAGAAAGGCTGCCCATCATTCCCACTGGTGACCTTGACACCATGACCCACAGAAGTTTCTGTTGAAGCCAGAAAACTCCACGAGCAACAGAATAATATAATAATATATAATTTACAAGAATGTGCACACATTTTGGGTGCAATGCTGAATCGTTCAACCAGAGATGCATCCTGTTGTCAGCCTACTGCAGCATCATTCTGTTATTGCTGTATCTTGTCCATATTTTGGAAGGCGGTTTGCAGTGGCGCTGGTGGGCTGGTAAATCACTAGCTCATTGGCAGGCAGATGGCTGAAGTCCAGCAATTGCACTGGTGATCAGTTCATTGTGGATGGAGAGGACACAGCTGCTTCAGCCTAGTTATGCAGCTCATTCTGCCATGTTTTCGATCTTATTTTGGAACATATGTCCACTGCAATTGGCCAGCTGGCATCCCCATTCATTTCAGCTCTCCATTTTCCACTTTAGAACCTCACTGTCACAGTGACCCATTTTCCTTCATCTCATTCTACTATACACAGAGAGTGCATGTGCAGTGCAAAGTAGCAGGCAGCTAAATTTCAAGCTCAGTATAGGAGGGTGAGCCATAGACAGAAAATGTATTGCTTATTTTCACATGTCCTCTCCCATCATCAAGGATGAACAGATGTTCAGAATCTGTGGTAGGCCCATCAATTGGCCTCTCTCCTTCCATGACGGTGAAAACAAATAAGTTTGATCATGTTGTTTTATCCTTAATATTTTACTGTTACCCTTATTATTATATCTTACAGCTTCACAATCCCCGAAGCATGCCACTTTAGCACATTTAAAACAAGCAGCATTATGAGAGATAGATTTATTATTTACAATAACCCTTCTATTTTGAAATACCCAAGAATTAGCCAGTCATCAGCCACAGCATACTGTACAGTGGTGTTAAAAAAAATAGCAGTACAACATCAGTAACCTGATGAACCACTGTTATTAGTAGTAGTGATATTTCTGCATGGCAAATAATTTACTTGTAGATGTAGTAGTGTAATAGAAAAACAACAGACCCAACTGTCATGACATGCACGATGCTTGTTCTGAGTAATTGACTCATTCATTGAAAGGGGCGTGTTCAAAATAATAGCAGTGTGGAGTTTAATTAGAGAATTCATTCATTCTGTGAAAAAACAGGTGTCATTAATTGTCCTTTATTAAGGAAGAAGGGAAGCAAATGTTTCACACATTGTTATAAAATATATTTCCTTCTGAATTGCTAAGTAAAATGGGCCGTTCCAAACATTATTCGGAGGAACAATGTAATTTGATTAAAAAGTTGATTGGAGAGGGGAAAACGTATAAAGTGCAGCAGATTATAGGATGCTCAGCTAAAATTATCTCAAATGCTTTAAAATGGCAACAAAAACCCGAAACACGCGGAAGAAAACGAGCAACTACTGTTAAAACGGATCGAAGAATAGTCAGAATGGCAATGATTCAGCCAATCATCACCTCCAGAAAGATCAAAGATGATCTAAAATTACCTGTAAGTGCTGTTACAGTCAGAAGATGTTTGATCAAAGCTATCAGCAAGAAGCCCCTGTAAAGCACCATTGTTGAAAAAACGGCATGTGCAGAATCGGTTAAAATTTGCCAAGGAACACATCGATTGGCCCAAAGAGAAATGGCGTAACATTCTGTGGACTGATGAGAGTAAAATTGTTCTTTTCGGGTCTAGTGGTCGTCGACAGTACGTCAGACGACCCCCGGGTACTGAATTCAAGCCACAGTACACTGTGAAGAAAATGAAGCATGGTGGCGCAAAAATCATGGTATGGGGATGTTTTTCATACTATGGTGTTGGGCCTATTTGTCGTATACCAGGTATCATGGATCAGTTTGAATACATCAAAATACTTGAAGAGATTATGTTGCTGTATGCCGAAGAGGAAATGCCCCTGAAATGGGTGTTTCAACAAGACAACGACCCCAAACACACGAGTAAGCGAGCAACATCTTGGTTCCAGACAAAAAGTATTGAGGTAATGGTGTCATGGTTTTTAACCCTTTTGCCTATGCGGTCGTTTTCCTTGGTGGCCACGCGAGGGCGTTGCCCTTTTGGTGGATGCTTGCTCCACCCTGCTTGGATTGTGGAGCTTCTGTTAGCGTCCACACCTCTGCGCGGTCACCTTGAGAGATATTTAAGCCTCCCGTTTCCTTCGTTCGGGGCTTCGAGATTGTTTGTTTATTGTGTTGTACTGTGGTGTTTTGTTGGCTGTGAGTTATTCGTACCATTTGGGCTACTCGCCTATTTTTACGTCTCATTGCTGAGGCAGGGCTTATTTCTTGCTGGCTCTTTAGTTACTTATCTCGTAGAAGTATGGGACCGCAGATCTCTGCTCTATTTCGTCTTTTTGTGCTTTTCTCCGTATATGGAGTTTTGGGCGATTCTGTTCGGAACTGTAGTTCTGTTCGCCCTTCGGTACATGTCTTCCCAAAGGGAGATCGGGCATTTCGCTTCTACTTAGTTACTTAGTTCGTAGAAGTATAGAGTAGCAGTTATTTGTTCCATTTTCGCCTTTGATTGGTTTTCTTACTGAGAGACCTGGCGTTTTGCTTCTACTCATTTCCGTGTTACTGTGAGCCAGTTAGTAGCTTCGGTACGTTTGTTCCCTGTTTTGTCTCGTGGACTATGTTCCCCTTTGTGGTGAGTCAGGGTTTTTATATTATATTGAGAGGCAGTGCTTGCTATTTTCGATTAAGTTTGCGTTGGTCTGTTGTTGCAGCTGTCCTGTTCGCCTTTTTTACCTGCGGGACGATTTTGTTCGGAACTATTGTTCTGTTCGTTCTCCGGGTATGTCTCTCCTCATATGGAGCTTGGGCGATGTTGTGGACATGTTTGTGTGTGACTGCGTGTTTCCGAAAATAGCCTCGGAACGTTAGCTCTCTGTTCCTTTGCCTCGTTACATATTCTTTTACTGAGAGGCTAGGGCGTGTGTTTTCAATTAAGCTTGCGTTAGTCATTTTGGATAGTAAAGTTATAGGACGACGGTGCTCCGTCGGCTCGCCTGTAAAATGTTTCTCCCCCCTGGGAGATCGGGCGTTTACCCCTTTGTTTTCTGCATTTGACTGCGAGCCTATTAAACTAGCCATGGAACGTTAAATCTCTGTTCCCAGTAACTGTCCGGTGCAGCCTGTCCTGTTCATTCCTTTTGGTACCTGTCTCCGTACATGGAGTTTGACGATTTTATTCGGAACTATGGTTCTGTTTCGTCTTTCGGTGCATGTCTTCCTTTGGGGAAGATTTGGCGATGTTGTGGACATGTTTGTGTTTGACTGCGAGTCTGAGAATAGCCTTGGAACGTTATATCTCCGTTCCTTTTCGCCTCCTCGTTTACTAATTTGCATTAGTTTTCAGGGTTTGTTTGTTGTGTGTTTTATGTGTACATATTGTTGTGTTTTGTTTGTGCCATTATGCTACTCGCCTGTTCGTATGCGTCTCGTTTCCAGGGCGTTTGTTATTTCCGGCTTGTTTATTAGTTACTTAGCTCCTAGAAGTATGGGGTAGTAGTTATTTGTTCCCTTTCGCCTTGTTTGGGTTTCTTGTTGTGAAACCAGGCGTTTGTGCTTCTACTCATTGGTGTGTAACAGTGAGCCGGTCTGTAGCTGTGGTGTGTGTGTGTGTTCCTTGTCTTGTCTCCTCCCTTAACTGCGGGGTTTCCCGCCTTAGTGGCTCTAGGGCTTAATGAATCCCCTTGCTGCTTTTGGCTCCTCCTACCTCACACGTCACGCCCCATTACAAATGGAGTGGCCAGCTCAATCTCCAGACCTCAACCCCATTGAAAACTTGTGGGGTGACATTAAAAATGCAGTTTCTGAAGCAAAACCCAAAAATTCACAGGAACTGTGGAATGTAGTTTGTTCATCCTGGGCTGTTCTAGGTGCCAGAAGTTGGTTGATTCGATGCAACGCAGATGCGCAGCAGTTATCAAAAACAATGGTTATGCAACTAAATATTAGTTCAGTAATTTAAAGTGAAGTTAAATCTTGAAAAATTTCTTCAGTTTATACAGTAAGTGTTTGAGTTTGAAGAGAAAAATGTTGACACTGCTATTTTTTTGAACAGATTAATATTCCTTTTCTTTGCTTCCTGTAAAAGAATAACGAAGACTTGATAAAAAATTGTAATGCTTTGATTTGGAATTGAATGTGTAATGTTTCCACTACATTTGAAATATGCTATTAAAAGCTATTAAAAAATATTTGCACTTTATTAACTTTTTTTAACGCACTGCTATTTTTTTGAACACCACTGTCATTTAATATTCCCTTATATTAGACTTATATAGACTTATAATTAGCTGAATAAATATAATATAGTTGCTATAGTGTGGCTTCACTTAAAAGGAAATCTTAATATTGTAAAATATTAAGTAAAAAATATTTTTAAAACTAATCTGCCTTAATTATGTCTACAGTCCTATCTTTAGAAGTACAAAGCAATTTTCACTCCTGTTCCTTGAGGTTCATCATAGTCCCGAGGGTTTCTTTTAACCAGCAGCTGATTGACATTTGGGAGAACAATTGATTCAGATGAATGAAAACCAATGGATTTTTTAGTGGACAAGGCTACGTGCTACAATACAAGAAAATATATGTCGACATGCACGTGTAAAATATCATTACACACAAGATGCATTTAGTCTTTTCATTCAGTGGTTCCGAACTGCAGTGTACAACAGATAGGAATGACACAATTTGATTGAAAATAAAGAACAACACGAGGCACCCTAAAGCTAGATTATATTATAGCTAGACTTTCTGTTGTTGTAGGATCGTTAATGACATTCCACTAAATCCCTTGGATGAATAATATATGTAGTAGGATGTTTGAGGACATTATACTCAACCCCTTATAATAATAATAACAATAAAAGGGACACAGGGGGGTGGGGGGGTTAAAATACAGAAATAAACAAATTAAATTTCCAATCCTATTGAATATGCATGTAGATTTAAAGGAAAGCAGGAGGTGGGAGAACTATCACTCACAGCTTATTTTGAAAATTATATTTGAGGGTTATAAAAGTGTGGTGAAGCTACTATCAGTTGTGGATGAATTTGGAGGTGGCAAGGTAGCTCCCAAGTGTGATGTAAGTTTCAAGCGCAATCTCCAGAGAGACCATATGCCATAATTAATTTGAATTTAGAGGTGGAAGGATAAAGGTTCTGCAAATATTATTTATGTATTTTAACATACATCTAGACCGGATGCAATCCATAATAAAATGAATACTGTGTGTTTGTAGACACCATGCCATGTTAAGATAACAATTTACCAAATCAAAAAAAGGAAAGGCGCTTTTAGCTCGTAATCTTAAAGAGACGTTGGCCCTTGGTTCTGCAGCCGTTATCCTGAAGGGCCATAGGGTTTGCTTATTGTAACCAGGGGTAGCATCAATGTTGACTTCTTTCTCTGATCTGGTGAATATACACTGCCTGGCCAAAAAAAAAATTTGCACACTCTAATATTTCGTTGGACCGCCTTTAGCTTTGATTACGGTGCGCATTCGTCGTGGCATTGTTTCGACAACCTTATGCAACGTACATTTATTTCTGTCCAGAGTTGCATTAATATTTGGCCGAGATCTTGTATTGACGACGAGAGAGTCGAACCACTCCGTAAAGTCTTCTCCAGCACATCCCAAAGACTTTCAATGGGGTTAAGGTCAGGACTCTGGTGGCCAATTCATGTGTAAAAATGATTCCTCATGCTCTCTGGACCACTCTTTCACAATTTGAGCCCGATTAATCTTGGCATTTTCGTCTTGGAATATGCCCATTGATGGGATAACCTGGGCCGTGTTTCCCGATAACGATCAATCTTAGGGTTAAGTACGATTTCAACAAGCGATTCTATGATGGCTCTTTAATTTGTAACATGCGTTTCCCAAAACAGTTCTTAAAGCGTGAACGCGCAGTCACCTTTTAAGGGCTACTTAACCAGAGGTGTAAAATCCGGGTTCAGAAAGTAAAAAGTCAGTATTTAGTTCCAATCACCTGGATTTGCTCATTTGCACAATTCTTCAGCCAGGAGGTAGAACTAATTAGTGAAATCAGCTGGCTGAGTTCATGGGTGGAAGAAACACATAGCAGAATTTTTCCTTTCTGATCCCGGGATTTTACATCTCTGTACTTCCGTCTGTGGTGCTGCTGATATGAGAGGAGGAGGGGCGATAGATTGGGAGACGCAAACCCCACTGTGATGCCCAATACATGGCTGGTTAGGCACGTCAAAGTTTCTTATGAAATAAAATCTTTTTCCCACTTGTCTCAATCTTATTTATTTATAGGACTATTTAAGGAGTGGGTTTTATGGGTAATTTCCAAATATATAAAAATAAGTAAATTAAAAATAAATAAATAGACGTAAATATTGTTGCATCTAACATCACTATAAAAACAAACAATCAGTGGTTATGGTAACCATAAACTGAAATGAACACGAACACGAAAAATCTAATAAAGTATGTGATTTATGGGCTTTTAAAACGTCTACGACTGATCTGGAGTAATCGTTAATGTACGAGCGTTTCTAAGAGCGTCTTAAGTTAGGATGCTTTTGGGAAACACACCCAAAGTTCAAGAAGCTTCGTACGAAGGGTTTTACGACTGTCTTAGCCTTACAATGTTTTTGAGAAACGCACCCCTGGTCATTCAGTACATTCAGGTACTCAGCTGACTTCATTTTATTGCTGCATAATGTTGCTGAGCCTTGACCTGACCAATTGAAGCAACCCCAGATCATAACACTGCCTCCAGAGGCTTGTACAGTGGGCACTATGCATGACTGGTGCAACGGTGACTTTTTTTTTGGCCAGGCAGTGTACATATCAGTGTATAAATAACATTGCTGCATGCACTGAAGGCTGTTTTAACCTTGAACACTGAACATATTCCACAAGCCACATTCCACTTGTCATTCACCAAGTAAGAGATTCAGGATGTTTTTTTTTGTAACCACAAAGACACTACAACAGAACTGTGTGATAGAACTACATTAATGTCCATAAGCCACACATACCAGCTCTGGGTGTGGCTCTGGGAGTAGGATGGTCAGTAGATGGTTGATCTCTTCAGTCCCTGGCAGATGCAACTGCAACTTCACACAATGGTTAAAAATATATTGCACGTGTAATGGGGCAAAGTCTGCTGCTCATTTTTCAGCATGACCTTAAGCACAATTAGCTTGCTGGGCTAAAGACCAAAAGTCCTTAGCCACAGTCTTATCAAATTCGTATTTAATCTCCAGTGACTTGTGTCACATTCTGTAACAGATGCTGACATGTTCACTCAGGCCCTTTTCTTTGAGTTAAAGGGATAGTTCGGAATTTTGGACATAATGTCTCAATTACGACTTACCCATGATGTAGTTGATTGATGCAAACCATTTTCAGCTAATTTCATGCTGTCCCTTCTTTTGGACATACACACATTGCTAATGCTAGCGCAACTCGGTAGCATCCACTACCAAACGCACTTAAACACTCCACAGTGCACCCAAAGCAAATAAAGTACGACGACAGTATATCGGGGTTATTTTGAGTGTTTATACCATCATTTTTGAAGTCAAACTATCGTTGAATCCTTTACTTTGTGCTGACCTAATATTCTCTGTGGAAGTACGGCGGCGGGACGAACGTGGCCATTGCAACTTGTTACTCTTCTTTGTTGTTGTAGTCGACCAGTGCCAGCGTTACATTCATAGGTAACGTAAAGTATCGCTCCCCCGATAGACTGTCGTCGTATTTTATTTGACTTGCTCATGGGTAAGTCGTAATTGAGACATTATGTCCAAAATTCCGAACTATCCCTTTAATTATACCAGGCTGACAGATAGAATGATAGACATGTACCTTTATGCTCCATTCTACAATTTATTTTTCATGTTTTCATAATTTTGAAGACCCAGTCTTGCCTGTATGCTTGTATCCTCTATGCAACATCCGTCATTCATTCAGGACAACACAGAGTAGCATGGATATGTTACCAGCTTCCACCCCTGTTCTCTCTGCAGCCCACCAGCCCACTCTGGCCATTGAGTGAAAGGAGCACACTATGTGCAGCTGATGCAGGCAGACTTCAATGGCCAGTTAATCAGAGGAACTGCCTCTGTGCCATCAATTGGAGGGAAATGTAACCCTCTCTGGGTAATGCTGTGGCAATTCTGGATATAGTCTGCACTGGCATGGTCAAAATTTGCTTTCAAGCCATGGGGCATGTCACTGCACCAAGGACGAATGCTTTAACTGAACATACCTTCTGGCCAGTAATTTCCTGTTTCTTTGGTAAAGAATCAGAGTGAAGCCATTTCGAAACCCAGCCAATGTCCCAATGTTATCACTTCATTACATAATGAGATTCAGCAAGGCGTGGGGACCTTGCATATCCCTCCTACACTGCTGTCTCTCCTGCAATATTGATTTGCAAATATTCCATTAGGAAGCTCCTGGCTTTGAAATGCACCTGTTCTTGACTTTAGGGAGGGGACCGCAGAAACACAGAGTTCATTAATCCAGTGCCCTGGCATTTTCAATGCAAATGGAGATGGCAACGTGGAAACTGACTGTGTGTGTGTGTGTGTGTGTGTGTGTGTGTGTGTGTGTGTGTGTGTGTGTGTGTGTGTGTGTGTGTGTGTGTGTGTGTGTGTGTGTGTGTGTGTGTGTGTGTGTGTGTGTGTGTGTGTGTGTGTGTGTGTGTGTGTGTGTGTGTGTGTGTGTGTGTGTGTGTGTGTGTGTGTGTGTGTGTGTGTGTGTGTGTGTGTGTGTGTGTGTGTGTGTGTGTGTGTGTGTGTGTGTGTGTGTGTGTGTGTGTGTGTTAGGGAAAATACAGTCTGATTTGTCCCTTGTATGCATAGCCCAGTATTTGACAATTACTTTTTGTGTATGGCCATGTGCGCAGGTGCGTGGGTTTATTAGATAAGTCTGCACTGGCCCTAGCAACCATTACACATACGGTGGCCCAATAGAGCAAGCGTCTGCCCATGGTTAATAGCCCATATGCATGAACAGTTTCCATGAAAAGTATCAAAATGGATTTCCAGGCAACAAGTGCTTCCATTACTGCAGAGATAGCAGTAAACATTCTCCCTGGTTGATGAAATTCTAATTAAGCTTCATCACGCCTCATCAACCTCTTTTACTGCCTCGCACCATCTGTATTGTCACAAAACTTGTTCATACACACACACAATATTGAATGCAGGCAGATACTTTTGGTGAAAGAAAGGCTTAAAAGTATTATATTTTTCTCATTTCAACACAGAGACTGAGAAGACAGGATTTTGGTGTATGATAGAATGTAAAATACAATTTAACATGACTGGGTCCAATGTCTGTATATGATAAATGGTAAATGCTGGTTCTTTTGGGAAACTATGTGAAGTAAATATTTGGAAAGCTAAGCCAACATAGAACAAAGGAAGCAACTGACAAAAGATAGTCTGAAAGGTTATTTAAAATGTAAGCAATGTCAAATTCTACATAATCAATTAACTTGTTTTGTACGTCTGTGTTGCTTACTAAATTAATTAAAGAAAGATACATTCATTTTCTACAGTGTTCTAAAATTATTTCAAAGGCATGTATATATTTATGTATATATGTATGTACATTTATAAAATCAGTAAATCCAATAGACAATGTGTAGCCTATCTGCAAGGTATGGCCACTTGATCTGCATATGCATATACTGTATGTATAGAAACATTAATTTATTTGAGCTCATGTGAGACTAACTTGTTTGCATCCATGTCTTTGCATTGTTACGAGAGGAGCTACTTCACTGCTGAACCTAATATCAAACAAAGCCCTTCCCTAACAAAGAGAGTTTGTGTTTCTAATGAAGACATGTAGGTGGAAACAAAACTGAGAAGAAAGAAGCTGGCTGGAGATAGAGTGGTCGCTGCAGTTCTCACCACTCTGGTTGAGGGCGAGCTCAAGCATGCGCTTCCTCCGTGAGCGACTAGCTCCAGCTTCCCTCTATGGAGGAGTCTTCAGAGGTTCAGAAGTTGTTTTTCTGTGGTTGGAATCATCAATACAACACAGATAAACTTGGCCAGTGAACACCAGGCCAACAGGAACTCTTCAAGGCTCGCCCTATCCTCCGCAGTCTTTACGCCTTACCTGCGTTTGTGACAACACTAGCATATTCCGTACTGTATATAAATGTTCCTAGTGAAAGGTATTGAAAGTCTCCTTTCCCCCCTGGCACCAAGTGTTTCCTTTGTTATAAAGATGGCAACCAACAATCTGCCTGCCTGATATAACAGTAATTATGTTGCATCATGCCTCATCAACTGCATTTTATGGCTTGAGCCATTTGTATCATAGCAACCCTTTTAACTGTCCTGAAAAGCAGAATGAAAACCTTCGGTGAGGCAGCATTTAATGGTTATGCTCCCAGTAGCTGGAATAGCCTCCATGAGGCTCTGAGGGCAACTGAAAATATTGATATTTTTAAAACTTTCCTTTTTAGCCAGGCTTTTACCTAGCATTTTTATCATAAATTTTATCTTAAATTTTGGTGTGCTCTCTCATGTTTTATTGTTTTACTTTTAGTTTTATGGTTTCATTCTTTTATTTATTTAAATTGTATATTTAATTTTATGGTCTATTATTCTTTTATTTTTTATTATTCTTTTATTAAAATTTTTTTTTAAATTCTTGTTGGATATTTGCCTGTCAATCATTTGCATGGAAAGCACTTTGAACTGCATTTACTTGTATGAAAGGTGCTATATAAATAAAGTTTGACTGATTGTTTGATATATTTTTCCCCTTTACTGAATGCACGAGTAACTCTGCTGGCAACTAGTCAAAAAGCCCCCAGCAATGTTTCAGGCTAGTTCATACATATTCTTATTATATGTATATTGTGTGTGTACACACACACACACAGACATGTACACATATACACACACAGTAAAATTTCCATTGTTAATTCAACGGTAGCAGAGCACATATGAGTCCAACAGGGACATGCTCTGTAAGTGAATTATTGAATTATGTGCGCCATGGATTCAACAAGGTGCTGCATGGAAACAATCATTAGGGATTTGGATCCATGCTAACTTGATAGCATCACACAGATCCTGTAGATTTTTCTCCCACACATTCATGCTGCGAACCTCCCACTCCACCTCATCCCAAAGGTGCTCTATTGGATTGAGACCTGGGGACTGTGCAGGCCATTGGAGTAACCTGAAACCACTGTCATATTTGAGGTTTGTTTCATGTCTGTGATTTAAAACCTTCCATGGCGGGTTTGACAAGTGTGCTATAGCTTCTTATTTTTTTGTACCTCAGAGAGTTACAAGATTATGTAACTAATGTTGCCCATTTTGTTCCAAAAAAATTTATTTATAAATCCGTATCCCATTGTTTGACACTTTAAACCTGTAGGCCTATTTAGCTTATGAATTCAGCACTTTATAGCACCCTTATGCCAGAACAATTAGCCTACTACATGGTAGTATAATGCTTATTATTATTACCATAACCTAGTGGAAGGTAGATATGCTTATATCCATAAATATAAATAACAAAGCAAACCATCATTTAAAAAAAACTGATTTATTCAAAAGATGAAAATGAAAACCAATGCAGAAATAGAAATAGAAACATATCTGTCAGGACAACTCACGTATTTAAATGACATGTTTAATGAATGAATGCGCTGCATAATTGTTTTGGTTTGGCGGTGAAGGGATCTGCTTTAGCACTGCTCCAGAGCACGGGCATCTCCCCCCGCTAAACAGGAGATGACCAGAAACCCCCCCATACTAAAGCAGATCCAAACAACAGATGGAAGCCGGGGTGGTGGAGGGTGACGGCAAATTTATTTTAACACAAGCCGTAAGCAAACAAGAGCAGCGCATGAGCATTCAGAGAGAACTGATTCTTGGCTTAAAAAGGGCGCACCATTAGAGGTGTGTGCATGTGATTGGTTGAGTATGCGACGCGTGGTTGCTAGCCGACTATGGTCGGCTACAGCGAGAGATTTTCCGACAGAACTTGCTTTGCGCACTAACCGTACGCAACGATCATTTCTCCCGCACTTTAAATGCGTCTCGGGATCCCCGGTTTCATAATAATGTGACCAAGCTCTCAAAAAATCCAAAGTTTTAAAAAATAACGGAGCTTACAATTGCGTCTCTGTCTCTTCTCGCGGGCTACGTTTAAAAAAGTGGATCTGGTGGGTATAGCCGTTTCGCACAGTGCTCACGCTTTGAGCGTGCGCATTTGGTGTAAAACGGCCGGAACAGGGTATTTTGGTTCACAGAACTGCTGCTCGCTGGATGTTTTTTTGTTTATCGCACCATTCTCTGCAAATTCAGCTGTTTCTGAGATGCTGGAAGCACCACGTCTGGCACCAGCAATCATGTCATCATCAAAATTGCTTAGATCATTTCTTCTAATATTTGGATGAACAATAAACCTCTTCACCATGTCTGCATGCTTTATACATGCAGCCACATGATTCGCTCTTTAGAGGAGCATAATCTGAAGCTTTTATGATTAGGTTATTCATTCTGTTTGGGGTATGTTTTTCTTCTGTGTCTTTGGGGCTTGAGATTTCCTGGAGTAAATAAAAGACTGTACCTTGCTGAAAGGTATAACAGAGACCTATTTATGTATTTTAGCTTGCAGTGCTTCTCAGGCCTTTCAAACAGAAACCACTCCTCGACAGACAACAAAGGACATGGTTTGTTTTTGATCACATTTGTACTGAAGAAAGTCATCCCACACTCAATATGACTTTCGACAGGAAAGCCTGAATTCACCTGCTGACATGTGAGACGTGAAGCAGCTTGAGTGCGTCTCACTCCATTATCTCAAATGAAGAACATTGGCATGTCCATCCAGATTGATGCAGTCTTCCCTCTGCGTTTCGAAGTTAGCACCGCTGTTTTACGGATCAGCCGAGCTTGAATTTAACCCATTCATTACTCACATCAGCATGACTCATTTCATTTCCTTTACTGGACGGATTGGTACAAATCTTGTTGATTTATTGTTATCCGCTGTACATGTAGTCCATTCTTGTCACATAGGTTTAGCCTAACTCCCTGTTGGTTGTGTAAACTCTTCTTTTCTGCACTCACTATCCCACTTCAACTGCCAACCGGATCCCACATACAAAGAAAGGGCACCTTGGTGGCTGAGTGATACCCACCATTGTCATGCTCCATATAACTTGTCATTATTCCATTTATTTGCATTCAGGCTTCTGAGTGACAGAGTTCATAAAGTGAGTGTGAGTTGGCCAGACTTCATTAAATTACATTACAATTATTTGGCAGACGCTTTTATCCAAAGCGACGTACAATAAGTGCATATTGAAGGTCATTGACGCGACTACAAAGCAGATCCGACAAAGCACAACTTTCTCACAACGTAGGAGCTATCCCTAGTAATGAACATGAATAGTACACACAGTCAGCTATACATTCTGAACTATAAAATAACCAAAAAATATATATAATAAATAAATAAATAAAAAAGGTACACAAGTTAAGTAGAAAACAAGCAAAAACTATAGAATTGGCCCTATATAGGTAGTTTAGGCGAGATGGAGTCTGAAAAAGTGTGTTTTCAGACCACGACGGAAAACAGACAGTGTTTCAGCTAAGCCCAGCTTAGAAGCATAGTAGGCTAAGGGTAAAGTGCTCAAAGCTGCTAGACAGCCAACCATATTAGGCTACACATATTAAAATGTTACACTCATCGTCAGTGTGTCTCTTTTTGCTGGGATGTAGCCTATTAGCCACTTATTTTCCCAGTATAGAAAACTTAAAACAAATTAGCTAATATTTCAATACAGCCAATATTTCAATAGCATACAGATTTTTTTTCACAAAAAGTCAGAAAAAGACTGGATCGTGATTTGCTGAAGCCGGTAACTATCTTATGTTGTAGCCTAATAAAAGTAAAGCTACAACTAGTAACGAAGAGCATTAAGAGCAACTGTTCTCAGCATTTTGGCGAACTGGCGCTATCTCATGGAGTGCAGTGAGGAGTAATGACGCGTCAAGGTCAAGGCATCATATGAAACATGGTCAAATGTAAACAGTAAAAATGTGTTTTAATGTGTTTTTATGTGTTTTATTTAATTGTACAAAAGCAGAGTAACATTACTGAATACTAACACTAATCGCATTGGAATGTTGCTGTAGCCGACACGATTCCGCGACCCAATAGATATCTCCCGCAACCCACAGTTTGTGCACCGCTGGCCTAGACAGCCCACATTCAATTAAAGGTTTATGCATATATACACTGCCTGGCCAAAAAAAAAGTCGCAGTTGCACCAGTCATGCATAGTGCCCACTGTACAAGCCTCTGGAGGCAGTGTTATGATCTGGGGTTGCTTCAATTGGTCAGGTCTAAGTAGCAATAAAATTAAGTCAGCTGAGTACCTGAATGTACTGAATGACCAGGTTATCCCATCAATGGGCATATTCCAGGACGACAATGCCAATATTCATCGGGCTCAAATTCTGATAGAGTAGTTCAGGGAGCATGAGGAATCATTTTCACACATGAATTGGCCACCAGAGTCCTGACCTTAACCCCATTGAAAGTTTTTTGGATGTGCTGGAGTGGTTCGACTCTCCCGTCGTCAATACAAGATCTCGGCCAAAAATTAATGCAAGTCTGGACGGAAATAAATGTTGTGACGTTGTATAAGGTTGTCGAAACAATGCCACGACGAATGCGCGCCATAATCAAAGCTAAAGGCCGTCCAACAAAATATTACAGTGTGCGACTTTTTTTTTGGCCAGGCAGTGTAGATTATAGGAAGTATGTACTGTATATCATGAAGACATGAAATTTAAAATAGATTTTAAAGTACAGACATTATAATAGATTTGTAATTATTTCACATGGAATGGCGTTCCATACTTCTTGCAGGTCTGTCTAAAGATCTTGTCAGATTAGATTTTCCTTTTTCTCAGTCCCAAAAAATTCCAACCATCTTCAGTGATAAACAAATTGAGTTTCCTTACACATCACTGTAGAGATTGTGAAATGCTAAAGAACCTTTCACTGCAGTGTATATCTTTGTAGAAACCCATACTTTTAAGGAGCAGATAACAGGACATACAATTGTAGAGATTTAGAGTGATGGGAAAGCCTCTGTGTATATGTAACTGGCCCCAATGCAACACAGTCAACTTTAACAAAGGTCACAGTGCCAAGATTTCATGCGGAGTTAGTTTTCACCATTGACCGGTCAGTGGTTCACTGCTTAGGTCTGAGAAACCGCAATTTTCTGAACACCTTATAGTTCAATCCAATTTGCTGTGCACACCCCAGTGCTATAAGCCACTTAACTGTGTTAAAGACTGTACTCCCAAACTGAGATTTGGCCGTCATTCCTGGAGCTGAAAAACCACAATGACAACCTATCCCAAGATCCTGGATTGAACCTGCCATTCCTCACCCTAGCACTATATTCCAAACTCCCCTCAGGACTTCCATGCAAGTAGTAATCAGTGTATCCCACTGTGCAAAAATAAACCATCTTGATTTAACATATGCATTACATTACGTGTATTGACCTTGGTTAGACAAAATTTGCTTCATTCAAATTTACGCATTTTGTTAATGATTTTTACTTCCATTAATATATCTTTTTTAAAGCAGGCAAAGGCAATTTGAGGCAAAAACAATTACAATCCTGACCTGACATGTCAAACTTCTTTCTCCAATGTCATTAATGGTCAGTAAGTCCAATAAAATAAGTATTACGTTTACTGTTTGAAGGATCAGTGCTACTACCTCCACATCCTTGACACTGCCTTGAGTCTCTCAGGAAGGCTCATCTCACTACCTTTTATTGTCTGTTTTAATTCTAATTTCATCCCTTCAAATGCAACCTGCACCAGACAGTGTCATATTGAATGTGCAAGTATTTCACATTTGAAACTCTTGCCTCCTAGCTGTACAGATCAAAGGAAAGGCACCTGTTAGCCTTGTCCCTGGGAATGTTACCAGGGAACATGTTTTGAGTAAATTAGCATCCCCATCTGACAAAGTTCATTAGGATGTGTTCATATACAAGTAGGGAGAAGATAGTAATGATCGACAATGGACAAAGTTTACAGTTATAACCTTAACCTCAAAAGAATGTTCTTTTCATACAGTACATCAATAATCCATTTTTCCTTCCATGTTTATGAGGGCGTTCAAACATCGCTTTCATTCATTTAATGATTTAGTTTGATTTTGATTGATTATTAACATAATACACTGTGTAGCAGTTGCCTGGGGTTCTTTTTGATTTCTATTGGGACACTACTCGACACTACAATACTGAAGTCTGCAAACTCTCAGCATATTTAAGGGTAAGCATCTATCATAAATGGCCAATCATTTATTTCACTACTACAAGGTAAAAGTTGTAAAATAACAAGTTTATCTGCCTTGATTTCCTGTAGATCGGCACACAGCGGGGAACTAGACTGCCTGCAAGATCTAAAGACCTTTTTATTTTGTCTGCATCTTAAAGAGGAACATCATTTTGTACATTGTAGAAAACATGTCAAATATGAGGTGAATAAAGGTAGCACGGGGTACGTGTGTCTAATAGAGTGATGGTTCTGCTTAATGGAGAAGTGGGAGTCATCTGAACAAATCCAGGGATAACAACAAGGATGAAGACTCGGAGCAGAGGCAGGTGGTCTCACACCTTTCTCCCGGAGATCCACAGAGATTTGAAGTGTGATTTTACAGACTTTAAATTGCATTTAAGTGAGCCAGCCCAAGATTTGCACAGAAAATATGCCAAGAGGCACCCACTCTTCCACACTGCGAGCCTGAATCAGCTAATCCAGTATGATACTATTATTTTTTAATGAAGGTCTCAACAGACACCCGAAGCTGACATGCCACTTGTTTTTTTTCGTTGAAGGAGCTTACTTCAAAATGAGTTGAAAAAGAATAAAACTTTAATAGTGTTGAGTTGTAACCTTTCAGGCTGGAGATATGCAAATAAGAGTTGTGTTTTCTTCAATGGATAAAGAACCCAAGAATTTCAGAACTGGAACTAGCAGAACTTATTCTGAAATCAATTACCATACAAAGCCATCACACACCATTTGGAAAGTAATCAACTGAAATTTAATTTCACATTAAAAATACAGTAACGCTTGAACGTGATGATCAAACAAGAGATTAGACAATTCTGGCGTAGATCCAACACTGCTGGTGTACATTTAACACCCTATGGTGTTTATGTGAGACTACGGTCTCATATAAACACCCTAGTGTGTTAAATGTACACCACCAATTTTGCTGCGGATGTGCAAATAGGCATGGAAGAAAAGAATCCGAAATGCTCATCAGTGAACTTTTGACATTTGGTATCCAGTAACTTTGTATAATTACCATTTGCAGCAGTGAAATTAGTCAAATGCAGGAAGACTCTTTCTTTCACATTTGACAAACTTTATGTGTAATTACGGGAGTTCTAAATGTCGGAAAGGAAACAACATGGGAGGTGAGCATTTAAAAGATGCATGAGCCATTATATGCGATTTTCTTGATTGTATGCGATTTTCTTGATTGTACCATTACTTGAGGAAGATGCCTGGAGGACGAAAGTTTAAACTTCATTCAAGCACGCTGACATGGCAGAAGGTACAACTGCAATAGGAAAGAGCATTCTCAAAATGCATCACCATTTTTGACATGTCTAAGGAAACCATGCAGTAGATTGTAGAACCTCTGAGATGTGAATGTAAGTTGTTTGGAGTATTATTTAAATTTTAAACCTGATATAAATGTGGTTTTGTCTGTAGGTTGATTCCACCAGTTTACTGTTTGACTGCCCTATCAACAAATTTGGAGATGAATTCTTTATTCTTTATTATTTCTGATAATAATTCATCATTTAAATTGCTTAATACTGTTGCTCATTCCCTTGTGTTATATTTTAGTTAAGAGGGGATAATGAATAGTAGATGGAACTGGATTCAGAGCAAAAATCATATACTTCCCAGACAATAGATACCCCCAGAAAATGTTAAATATGTGGGGTTGCTGGTAATATTTTATCTACCACAATCTATGTTCACTTACGTTATTGTTATAACAGGCAACAGATGCAGTCTGACAGCTATACAGTAAATATGGGAAATGGATAATTTACCTATACTTGATAACCATGCTCAAACTGATTTTGAGTACCCTGCATGATTAACAAGTAAAGGTCAATTCTCTATTTCCCATTTTTATAGCTGTCATTCAGCTATAAACATGAGACATAAGGAATTTATCTTTACTTGATAGCCATGCTCAACTGATTTTGAGTACCTTGCGTGAATAACAAGCTGGTCAATTTAAATGTAGATAACCCCTCGGTAGCTGAGCTGTGTGGTTGATTGCTTCATATGTGGAAGGCATCTTTGTGCACTTCACATGAATAAATCTACTATAGCAAAAATATTAATATAAATATGATTCATCCAGCCCATCTACAATCTTTAGCACCAGAATATCATCAGAATTATCTAATATGATCTGACATATTCTTTGTAATTTTTTTTAATTCTGTGATTTAAAGCATTTTAATTGATTATTAGTTTAAATGACTTCATTTAAATTGTACACAGGAAGAACTACTTAAAATCACTATGAATGTAAAACTGAAGTGATCGCTGATCCTTAGTAAGGGTTATGCTTACTTCAAACAGGCAAGCTTGTTAATCATTAGCACTTTAAGTAAAGTTCTCACCCCCATGTGTACTGCAGCTCACCGGCTCACCGTGGCACAGTACATATACGTAATTTAAGTGACCACCAAAGCATTTTATTGTTCACTATTCAATTTTCTCAGAGGCGAGATTAAATCTCTGTGTATTCCTATGACATAGTACATAAACAAAAAGGACTAATCCAGTTTCCCTTCACAGAAATGGTTCAGCTCCAAGGGAAAAAAACTGGTTCATTACTTCCATTATCATACCACCGTATTTGGTTTTCGTATAATATTGTTTTGTGAAGGACTGAGCCGCCCAACCATGAACTTGGGCTAAGACCCCCTAGTGTGGTATTAAAGGCCTCCAATTGATCAGCACACAACTGAATAATGCCTCTCTGTCAAAGGGGCAGGTCCTTGTTTAGCTGCACATAACCCTCGCTTTACAGTAATGGCATCTGTACATCTGCAGTCTACAGGCTGCTTGTTACACCTTTTCTTTTTGGAGGCACAATTTAACAGTTCTACCATTCTTGTTGCTCTGCTCAGAACAGTAATATCGACACAAACCTGAGCTATTGCCTTTGGGAGTTGTGGGTTCAAAGCCTCTATGGTGTTTTGAACCCACTACACCAGGGGTGGGCAATTCCAGTCCTGGAGGGCCGGTGTGTATGCAGGTTTTTGCAGCTAAATGAGCTAATTGGCTGTTTACACCAACACTGGTAGATTAGATCACATTAAAATGTTTCATATAGGGACACAAGAAGTCTTCGGCTTTCATTCATGCGCTTATTAAGAATTGTAGCTAAAATGTCAGATGGCGTAAATATTAGGGCTAATTAGGCAATTAAGGCCAGAAGTTGGCATGAAAACCAGAAACAGAGATGGCCCCCCGTTGCCCACCTCTGCACTACACTATTCTGGTTAGATGTAACAGTTCAATGAAAAAATGAGAGGCATTGCAATACTGCATCTCATAATTTTGCAGACATAGCCAGAAAAAAAAGTCTCAAGATTTGAGCAGGCACACCAAAGTGCATGTCATCTCTTCCTGACAAACACATGAAACCACTAAGTTGCATGCACATTCTGCTTTTCTCAAGCAGGAACATCAGATGGTCACCATTTCCTCATCAAGATACCATCTTTCAGGAAGTACTGGCTGAGATACTCTAAACCACAGCAAAAATGAATACTAATAATTATATTGTTAGCAGCTGAAATAATTTTAACTCTGAAAATTATATTTTGATTCACCAGTATTTGTAACCCCATATGTATAGCATACAACTATTTTCTACATATTATATGCCCCAAATATGTGGTAATAATAATGTGGTAATTATATTAGTTAATTGTAACCTAAAATACAGATTAACTCGAGTACAATAATATGCTATTTGACAGCTGTTTCACTCACACCTGTGCCCATCTCAGGCTGTTGCCGTCTGTTGTAATACAAATCTTTGTCCTCTGATCTATAAACATTCATGAAATATGGCCATATGCAATGTAGCAGTACATTGCATCACTTTGCATTCCATCTTGAAATTGTTTGGGTGCCCATGTTTCACTTCCTCCACAATTATTTATAATAGTCAATATTGTTTTACACAGATGAACACCTCATATTTACTCCCTAATTATATAATTATTTTAATGTCTGTACTGACTGTACTGGCAAACCATTGCTGAACTCAGAGTGTCTAAGCGCCCTATCTTAAGTGGCGCTAACCCAAACGCAAGTGTCTTTGCTATCTTACACCCGGCACATGGTTCATTATAACGCCTTGCGTTCACACCATTTAAATACCATGTATTCTTGCGCCCATTACAAGTGAACTGGGCGTGTTGGTCTTGAGATGAGGAGTGGCCAGGATTCTTTTTGGCGTATTGCTATCTTGAGCCAGCAGAAAGCGCTTGCGCTAGAACCACCACAAACCTGGTCTAAAGTCATGTCGCAGTTGTTTACATGTTATTTTAATGGCGCATATAAGTGCGTCTACATAATTAGTGGGAAGCTCTAGAATGTTATGTCGCAGACAACGTCATACTTTGTCGCGCAGTCTGATTTGACAGCCAGATGGAACACCTAAATTCATTGTCATGGATATGTTTTAAAACCTCGCAATTTCAATAATTTCACAGAGCGCTGCCAAGTAGCCTATTAGAAATGTAAACAAACGGTCAGAGGTTGTCGTCTCGTTACCATAGAGACAACCGAAACCTCATCGCAGAACTTCGCCCGAAGTATAAATGCCAAATGTCCTGCGACCCCTTAATTTTTGTCGCTTGACACTTGTCGAAAGGGTCGTGCGACAAAGTATAAATCAGGCTTTAAAACATTTCCAAACAGCTCTGAAACTAAGAAGATCCATTTTCTCCTTTGCATTAATGTGTGACTACAGTTTTTAAATGCATTATATTTCATAGTACACTAACCTAGAAAAACTGTTTTATGACACCCAATTATTGTACAGAATATGCCAAATTGAATAAATGAAAATGAATGACATCAACAGTATTAATACAAATATTACTTTTTTATCAAATCAAAGGGGCACATCAGGCACTTGGGCAAATTTAGCACTTTTTCAGACTGTAATAGATTTTCTGTATGTATGAATATTTCTTAAATATGCCATGATCAGTCCACAGTTTTACATTTCCTAAACAAATGCATGGGTGTTTAGAAAAGTTTGTATGCAGCATGCATGAGCACTGTAGCCTCAGATGGTATTGTAGATTCTCATTTAATCTGCTTCATGAAATTTTTCTCGTCTATAAACTCAACCTCTGAACTTCTAAACTCTAAAGTCTTCTCACGGAAATCTGATGGTGTGGGTTTTCTGAATGTGCTCTAAATTGCATGGATTAATTGCTCTGAATAATAATTAGACCAAAGTAAACAATGGGGTCAGTATTTTCCGCAGGAGGTGCTTTGTCTTTTTAGTTGCGTCATCAAAAATTGGCAATGAAAACTGCACACACGGGCAAAAAGAGCTGCATTCTGCTGATATTAAAGTATTTCTTTTTAAAGCTGCATTGCTCCAGACTATCGTTCTCTTCAGCACTTCCACTCAGCAATGGCTGCAGGAGGCAAAGACCTGGGTTGGGCTGCACAAAAAAAAAAAAAAAAAAAAAAAAAGACAGTTTTTGACGCTGAATTTGCAGAATGAAACAAACTCATGTACTCCGGTCCGTTGCAGGTTGACTAAATGGTCAGGAGAAACGTCTTCATAGTTTTCAATTGAGGGGAGTCTCTCCTTGACGTCCGCGAGCGGGCATGTGAGGTTCCACCCACAGAGAGTACTTCTCTGCTTCATTAGCTGATACAACTTTGCATTATTTACTTGTACTGCTTCATGCAACAAGATTTTTCTTATCTGACACATCTTGCTCATTGGGACCGTAGCACACAAACCGAAAGTATTTTGTTCAAAAAAGCCTGTGCCGACATTTCAGAGTGTTCCATTTATTGGAGTTCTTATTGGTTTGTGAGGGAGAGGACATAGAGCGACCTGGTAGATGGACGTGGTTCATTCACATCATCTTTCTCCTGGGCACTGATCTCCTTCTGTGCAGCATATTAGCATATGATAATGCAAAGCATTGACCCATTTGCCAATAATAAATTAGTATTCCAAAGCCCACTGAGAAGTGAGAACTGGTATTAGTGCAAGGTTTGTCATTAGGCATATCAATGATAGTTCAGTTCCAGCCTGAGGCAATTTTTTCCTAGCCATCCTGTCTAGCCTCATGAGTTTGGCTCATTGAAGAGGTGGACAATCAACATTCTGTGGAATAAGTGTAATGTCATTCTGGTCTGTGCATAATATTGAATAAAAAGGCAGTTATTTATACCAAATGTCCTGTTTTTGTGCATTTATGCATGTATGTGTCTTGTTGTGGGTTGTTTAGTCATATCAGTTTAATATTTGAAAAAGATAACTATGAAACATGTGTATCTTTATTAGTAACTAATGTTTTCTAATTGCATTGCATTGCTTCACTACCACAATTGATAAAATCAAGCCTGTGGAAACCCTTAAGCTTCTTAGTATGAACTTTGTCCTTTTACAAAATTCAAGTTTACATTCTGTTTAATTAACTTTTTTCAAAAGAAAACAGTTGCCCCAAAACCAAGGCACTGCTCCTTTCCATAGATTAGTCCCATGGAAAGGAATTTGTATAGAAATCAGACCATACAAGCAGGGTGATTTTAGTTATTTTTTTAAGTTAAAAAAAAAAAAAATTTTTGAATCTAGTTTTTATTTCTATTCTATTTACAGTTTTCCTTTCCATTTCAGTTTAGTTTCAGTTTAGTTTTATGAGTTTCTGGCCATTTTTATTTTAGTTTTAGTTTGTGCACACCCATTTCTATTTAGTTTTAGTATTATTAGTTTTAGTTTTAATTTTAGTTTTAATTTAGTTTTTGAGAAAAACCTGCCTTTGTGATATAATGTGGCCATTCAAAAACATAAAGGGCTCTATTTTCAAACCAGCGCAAGGTGACGGTATAGTCAAACGCAAGCTTGTTGACAGCATCAACGTCTTAAAACTGGCGCTATGGCGTTTCTCAGCAATACCGCTAGGATCAACAAATTCTCAACATAACATCCTTTCGCTTGCGCTGCAGTGGGATGGGTGGCGCTGTCTGGGGCGTGTTCTAAAATACTTTCGGCTCAGTGACAATTTGAACCAACGAAAACCCATTGCGTTATGATCAGCTGGAACCACCTCTTAGCGGAAACGCAATAGACTCTGGCAATTTGGTAACTTATTCGTCATGTAGTTCTATGTAGTGTCTATGATGCCAACATTACACTTCCATTTAATGAACAAATAGCCTATAATTATTATTAATTAATTAATTTTAATTTAAACTACTAGAATAAAACAGGACAGCTTACAAGAAACTTTCGATCATGTAGGCCACTAGCCTATAATATATAAATTACACATTGACACAGTTGAATCATAAGCCTACCATTTGAATCATAATTATGCCTACATCACCTAATGTAGGCTAATTAATGCATTCGCCACCTCCTCCCGTGCCTTCCGAACTTCTGGGAGACGAGGTGGTGTGGATTGTGATCCATAAATTACTACAGTCCTAGCCTGTACTTCTGTTGCAAGTAGGCTATGTCTGATTCCTGTGCGGAAAATCTTGTCGTTGACGGTCCAGTGCGTTTGGGTTGCTCATTATGAAATTGCATGGAGCGATTGCGTTCCAACGCGATTGCGTTTTAAAGCATGAGAACAACAATTTGATTGGCTAGCTTGGACGTATAAACCCAGCCTTTTAGCAATACCGCCATAAGGTGCGCCAAGATTGCCGTCATGAAATTACCAAATTTCTCGCCGACACGCCCTCAGAGCGATACCGCCAAGCGATTACTCTTGCGTTCACCATTGCGTTTGGTTTATTAAAATAGAGCCCAAAGTCTCAACAAGTTTGACATGAATAGCCTCTATTGACACACATATATATATTTTTAGGACTCCGATTTTTACCTTGTTTATTTATTCTGATTATTTTGTGGTTTCACTGTTCCATGTTTTGTATTACTGTCACTCCCTATCATCGTCACACTATTCGGGAGCCTTTGGTGATTTTGGGTTTCGCTGTATTTCCACTCTCATTTACTTCCTTCTTTACTAATTACCCTTGTTTATAATACTAATCTACTAATCACTACTAACTGCTTAGAATTAGGTTCCCACTCGCTTCACCTGCATCTGATTTCCGCATTCCTCTACCTCGTTCTGTGCATGGGTCTTCTTCGACCCAGGTCATGTATAGTCTATATGTTATGTGCTAATCCGGTCCGCGTCTTATGTGTTCCCTCGTAATTGTATTATCAGCTTCCCTTATCGTTTCATTGTGCTCACCTGTGAGCAATCTCCCCTCCCCGCCTCTGCACACCTGTTTCTCATTTTGTCTGTCTTCCTCAGTGTATATAACCCTGTGATTTAAGTCTTTTCTTCATGAGTTTGTCACTGTTGTTTTGCCTCTGTGTTGCTACAAGCCTATTCTGCATTCGTTTAGTTTTTTTCGTTTCTTTACGCTTCCCTGGTTTTGGACTTCAATTTTTGGACTCTGTCTCTGTTGCTGTGCCTTCCCGGATCTCGACCCTGCCTGTTTTACTTTGGATTGCTGTTTTGCCCCTTTTAATAAACTTTGGTGCGTGCGTGTGTGCGTTGCGTGATGCCGAGAACAAATTCAGCTGTAATATTTCAGTCCCCTGTATGTTGTATTACTGGAGGACGGTGCGCAGGGAATATTTTGGTGGGCTAGTATTGGTTGGATGGTTCGGTGGGAGGGACGGGGAGAAGAAGTTATGTTCCACCCCTTGACAGATAAAAACTCTTCAGTAGGGTTTTGGAATATCATTTATATTATATAATGAAAAAATGCACCTCCTGCTGAGATTGACAGATGTTATTGTGCAGTTCATCCAATAAATTCAGAAGGTGTGCAGGGTTGTAGGAACCAAGTAAGTGCCTACGGCCACACGTACAACCATCTACTATGGCAACCCATAAAATGAGGTTATAGCCATACCGCCCTGGGATTTGGATGGTAACCATGTCTTCTGCTTTTGGCCAAGTTGCCATCCACACAAATAAATTTGTACAGATTGGTGTATCAAATCCAACTCCATCACCCTCTAAAAATAAAGATTAGTTTTGTTTAATTATACACACAATATGCGCACCCAGATTCATAGGAAAAATATGAAAGGTTTGAATATGGTGCTCTCACCTGAATATAATTGGTTTGCTCTCTTCTTTCAAAAGCTCAAGGACAAAGTGAGATTCAAAGACTCAATTTCTGGTAGATAACGTGTTTTTTCACTGAAAAACACTTCTAAAGTGGGACTTTCATTGTAGAAAATGTTATTTCTTTTTCTTAACGATCTCACAGCCATTTCTTCTTGGTTAGTGTCAATTTGACATGATTGCCACCACTTTTTTAAATTTCTCCCAAAAAATTGTTTTTGGGCTTTTTTTTGGGCGTGGGATAGCAATCACCTATGGAAGCCCTGTAAGGCATGGTGATGTTTTTGCAGTTAACAGCCAAGTTAATCTCGTATGTACAACAAAATATAAGATAATATCTCTTACGTACAAGATAACTCATATGCACGGGGTAGACTTTTTTTTATCTTTTTTTTTACCTTGCATTTCAGGGTCTCTGCCGGTTAAATCATATGTACAGCTTAGTGCTGCATTGGAGCAGGTTTTCAATAGCTTAAAACAAATTAATGAAAGCAACCTAAATTGGCTTAATTTCCTAAAGAACACTTAATTCGGCTAGGCCTACCATGCTGACGTTGACCGCGGAGGTTTTTTTTCACCTTGCCTTTCAGGGCTTCCCTAATCACCAGTAAAAGGAAAACTGAAGCTGCATTCACCACCCCGATACCAAATGCCTGGACCATTCCCTAAATTTCTGGGCACAGTACTACATAAGAGCAAGCACCAATTGGAAAACACATAACATAGCCATAGGGCCCAGCCAGTGCTAGTAATGACTGCCATTACTGATGGTAACTCACAAATGTTGATTTTTATTGTTTGATGAAAAGTTGTAATTTCACTGGGCACAGTAATTACTCTGTGTTTTCTCCTCAAGTCATTGTCCTCCTTTAACCTGACGAAGTGCACATCATGTTTGAGTCCTGTATAATGTTGTACAGTCTGCTTCATATTGCCACAAACGACAACCACTCTCGACAGGTTTTTGTGAAGTGTTGAGATTATGATGAATTCATCGGGAGCTGTTGTTATGTGGTACATGTTCTCAAATGCTATCAGACTGTTTTGAAAACATACAGTTATTTTAAAGTTAGGTAACGCAAATTTATTCTAAAGTTAGCTAACTGTCAAAACTGAGTTCATGGTGAGACGTGCGGTGCAGTCCACTTTGGCCTCATTCATGAAATGAACGTGGACAGAATGTAAATTGTTTGCATTAGCAATTGTGTTTGTATTTTGGCATACATCAAAGTTTTCATATACGAGTTTTGTTTGAACATACAAACAAACTTTTACACCTGCTCAAGACCAGGTGTACCGCAATTGTAAAATCAAAATGCTGATAAATGTAGCTTCTGAATTATAATATAAATTTATTTGTATTTTCTGTTAAAATCACAAGACTAAATGTAGCCTTCGAAATGCACAATGCAAATGTAATCTCAACAAAAAACATTGGGGGTTAGTATTCTGCCATTTTTAATCTACTCCCGGTGCCTTTAGTCCTCATCATGGACCAGCATGAGACCCACAGCTCCAGAGAGGTTGTGGAATTCTGCAGACAAGAATATTGAAGTCCTCTGCCTCCCAGCACACCGCACCCACATGCTGCAGCCAATAGACCTGTCTGTAAAATAAAAAAATAAATGGATTGACATTAAATTGGAGGCGAAGAAACGCACAGCTGCGCATCTACGTCTGCATCGGACGAGCGATCGCATTGCTGCCTTCTGCCGAGCACATGGTCTTTCTGGCAGCCTGGAAATAAATAAAACGTTATTCATGTCATAATTTTGTTTGGGTTTTGTTTTGTGCATGTGAGTTGTGGTTTGAAATCGGGTAATTCATTTTGGATCTCTCTGAATTACCGGTGTGTTCTAATTGCGGTCACATTGATGCAAGTGTCCCACTGAGCAAAAGCCAGAATCGAGCTCAGGTTTTACCGGGATATAGCCTGGCTACATTCTAAAAAAACTTTCACTTTTAAATCAAGTTTATCCGGTGTTTCACCTGAACGCAAGACGGCGTTTCAGAGACTTATCAACAGAAGAACGTTCACTGGGGTGTGCGGTCTATGGCACTGATAACATTGGACAGGTTGGCAATAAAAACCCCGCTTCACCTCCAGCTGCATGGCTTTGCTTCTTATAGGGGAACTGGATGTATGCTGGCATTAGCTGGATTATGCTGTGGACCACAATTGCAACGCTGGCTACAGACCTGTAACTTTAAAGCAAGTTTCGTTCATTGGTTAAATGTGTCTTTTAATTAGCATATTTAAGGTCATATAGAATTAGAATTTTTAGCATGTTATGGGTCTAATTAAACAGCTTTATAGCCTACAATTGATTAATAGGCGTAATCTAAAGTGTTTGCTTATTACAATCTTAATTTATTATGTTTGCAATGTGTAATTCAAAGACTACATTTCGTCTTGTGAATTTAACAGAAAATAAAAACTTAATTAATATTCTAATTATCACTCAGAAGCTACATTTAACAAGCGGAATTCTGAATTTACGATGCTGTTTAATGCGGTACATGTGGTCCTGAGCAGGTGTAAAATTTGTTAGTAAGCATGAACAAATCTCAGATACGAAAACGTTGATGAATGTCAAAATACGGGCAAATTTGCTAATACGAACGATTTACGTACAAATTCATTCTGCTCACGTTTCATGAATGAGGCCCATTGTTTCTATATCTGAACATGGCTTTCTGAGCTGTTAAGGTCAGAGAAGGGACTGGACTCAAATGCACGACTCAGACAGAAATCCAATAATCCAGATAATTTATTATCCTGGAATGGCGTTAGCAGGGGTAGAACGGGAGTGGGAGTAGGCAAGGGGCTGGGGCTGCATAGAGTGGAGCTAGGATAGCTGCAGGCTGGCAGACAAGCAGAGCAAAACAAGATGTTAAACACAGCAATTAAGTAGCGTTAATTCACTAGGCAAAGCGAGACTAAGAAGCAGCAAAAGCAAGACAAGGCAAGGCTTAGATTCTTGATACGAGACTAGACAAGAGTGTTTTCCAAAAACAAACCTTAACAAAACTAAGCGAACTCAGCCCCAACAACACTTAGCGAACCGGCCCAAGACAATGAAAACCGGGAGAATATATATGAGTTAATGAGCTAATGACTGCGTGCAGCGTGAGAATGTATGCGAGAGTGATTAACGGAGAAGAGAGCGTGAGGAATGCAAGCGGGGAAAGGAATGTGAAAGGCGGAGGAAATGCGAAAGGGAATTAGTGACAACAAAGAGGGAAACCACACCCAGCCTGCAGCACGAGGAAAACAAACAGGAAACATGAAAACAAGACAGGAAACGCAAGGAACAGGGTAAAACAAGGAGCACAAACGGGGATGGGGACTGGAAGGAACGGAGAGTGTAACACTTAGCGTGTATAAACAGTGCATCTTATAGACTTTGGCTGTGGCAAGATGAGGGTCGTTAGCACTTTGGGCTATTTATAGCACCCTGCTATTTTATTCTTCTTATCGAGTCCACATCACAAGATTAGATATTGTTCAGCCAGAGCTCAGATCTACATCAGGGCTATTTTATTGCTCTGCAGTGCAACTGGAGACGCTGAGGTTTTTGCAAGTGGTGACCGTTTTAAACAATACTGCGTCAACATTTCTGGGGGATATTTAAAAGCTGTAGTTTATAATTTCAGACAAACATGAATACTGTAATTGGGACAAATATGACTACCACTAGGGGGCCACCGTGGATTGGGTTAATATAATACTCATGGAAGAAAGTTTTTGAAAATGTGCAAGGGTGTTGGCCTTGTATACAGCTCATAATTTCTGTTTAATTATTATAAAACTAAATAAATGTTTCCTGCAGTAGTTTAAAACCAATATTAACAACAAGACATGATTAGTGATTGTTAACCCCTACTCCCCCCCTACCACCTTTTTTGAACACATGCCTGAAAATAGAGTTTGTTTTCCAACTGTCAGAATTACTGTATTGCTGAAACAAAGTAACAGAAGCTCGAACACAGTGGAAGTAGAAGTTCTTTCTCACTTAAAAGATCTTTTAATTTTATTTATGTTTTTCCCGGGATAAGGGTACCGCCTTTACTGTTAGTTGTGTCGTCTGGGGATTTCCAGGATACGGAATGTATGTAATCATCGTTTTGATAGAGCCTGTTTTGCGTCATGTTATAAAATAAGGAACCGTTGTGTTTATAACACTGGAATCATATAACACCACTTTCAATCTTGCTGTTTTCATAAATTAATTGAATTTTTAATTTAATATTTTTCCCTTACAGGATGAGTTTTGACAAAGTTGTAAATCAGTTGTATGCTTTTAAGGAGGGGTTTGTTGTGATTCTAGTCAACCTCTTATTTTGAGTCTTTAACAAGTAATCTCCTAATGCACTTCAAGTAGCCTTGTGTGTGTGTGCATGTGTGTGCGTGCGTGCGTGCGTGCGTGCGTGCGTGCGTGCGTGCGTGCGTGTAAAAAGGGCTGTAATTCCTCCACAGTTTACCCAATATGGATGCAAATACCCACATACCCACAAATTAAAGCTGTCTGCACTCAATCATTGTTTCATTTCAAAGCTTTTTTTTTTCATTTTGTGGTGGAGTACAGAGCCAAACAACAAAAAAATGTGCCACTGTCCAAATACTTACGGACTGTGTGCGTATGTGGGCCCTTGTATGTATACACATATGTTTAAACAGTTAATGCAAATGTATTTGGACAGTGACACACAGGTTAAAGTGCAGACTGTCAGCTTTAGTTTGAGGGTAAGTACACCCATATCGGCTGATATATATAGGAATTACAGTTTTACAATTTTATAAATAGTATAAAGTAATTGGACAATTGGCTGCTCAACTGTTTCTTGGCCAGCTGTGTGTCTTTGCATCATTAGTCCATGTACTGTGTCTGTGACCTATCGCATCTAAGATGAATTTCTGAAGATGCAAACATTTGCCCCTCAAATTTATGTACTTTATTGTTTGTGCACCTCAGCATCTTTTCCTCGTGCACTTTTTCATTATGTGAGCTTGAATGAAATCAGTCTTGGCTGCATTCCATAGTTACCCCTTGAGCTCTCGAGCCCTCCCTTTGGGAGTTAGAAGTGCCATGCCCTATGGCCCAAGTGCCGTTCCAAAACAAAGCTGTTACAGTGAGGTTGCTCAAATCAGCCCTCAAAATCGTGATGGGAGAGGGTATCCTAGAAACCACTGAAAACATTCCACAAACAACCACGATTCACAGCCGAGCAGTCTCCCCTCACAGCTTGCGGCAATATTGTGGCTTATTGATTTCTTGGTGTGCAGACTTAAACCTAAACTACGGAAGATGAGCAGTAACAATGGCCACCTTCCATACAAGGACAGAGAAATAATAAGATTACTATTATTAATTGATGGTTAATTGAGGATTAATTAAAGATCTGTAAAGAACACAAGTGCACAGATTAGGTGAAAGCTGGAGCATTAAGGGAACACTATTTTGTGATCTGATAGAGACAACATCTGTATGAGAGTTAGCTAGTATGCTGGCTTTGATTTGTCAGGTATTTTTTGTTATAAGTATAGGGTATAATAGAGGTCTGTTCTGTACCTAGCTAGCCAGTTAGATAATGGTTATTCATGGTGAACTGTCCATTAAAAAAATAGGAACAATAACATAACATACAGGGAGGACACTTGGATGCACGTAAATCCATAGGCTGAATGTAAATCCACAGCTATCAGGTTATGGTACACAGTGCAATGCAATGAGGGTTTAAGGACACTCCAGCGGAGTTATACAAGAATTCCCATACAACATTACACTTACTCAATTGAGATCCTGCCAAGGCCGGGACTTGAACTTGTGATCCTTTCGTCAAGAGCTGGCGCCTCTGAGCTCAACTCAGAAAACACACAACCAACCCATAATGTAGGACTTTGGTTGTACCAGACCTGTGCCAAAGAATACTTGTATGTTCAATTGTATTCATAAATATTACATTACCAAATAGGAGAACTAATGAGGAATGAAATCTCAAACGTGTGACATTTTCTGTAGCTAGTGGGTTACCTTAACACATTTTATAGGGTAGAAAATGTTAAAATCATAATGACATCTATCTGTGCAAAATAAATATTGCAAGTATCTTATAAGTGACTTTTTAAAGGATTTTGTAGCTGTCCCTTTCCATTATGTGCATTTTAGAGGAAATTTCAAAATTAGATTTTTTTTATCTTGAGAATCTTTTGCTTTCACTTGAATTGGGTTTAATTGTGCTCAATTAGCTAAAACTATATTTCTGGCCCTTAACTAAAACCACGTCTTCAATCATATAAAATCTTTTAATATACAATGGAAACACATTACAAAACCAGTGACCCAATTAAGTAACACCAGTGACCCTATTGAAAGAGTTCGCAACTCAACAACGCAACATATCATTTGTTAAAGCAACATTACACTCACATACAGACGGGGTAAATGAGGAATGGGATAGTATGTTATACATAGGGTTCTGGCAGCTCTGTTATGGTCCGGGGTGCATTTCTTGGCATGGTTTAGGTCCACTCATCCTCTTAGAGTGCCAGTTACACAAAATTAAATACCAAACCATTTCTGTGATATTTATGATGGGATTTCTGTGCTTTATTGCCAGACAGCTAGGCTGGTGGAATTAATTCCAGTACAGGGGAAAGGAGCTGCTATCAGTACACCGCATTCAACATAAAAAAGAAAAATTCACAGCATACATAAATACAAAACAATTTAGGGGTGTGCATTAATGATTTGGATGACCTGGGGAAAGGAGCGTAGGTTGAAGCGATCTGTCTTGTCTCCCACCAGTCTACATCTTCTACCAGAAGGCATAGTGGAGAGGGTGCTCAATGATTTTGGTCGCACGTTTGATGATGCATTATGTATGTATGGAGTCCAGTGTGGGGAGTTTGCAGCCTGTGGTCTTTGCTGCTCTGGAGATGATTCTGTCCATGTCCTTTATTGTGTGCTGTGGTGTATTTCCATGCCAGACGGTGATTGATAGGATGTTAGTTAGAATACTTTGGATGATGGCTTTGTAGAATTGAATGAGAAGACCTTTCTTAGCTTAGTTTTTTCAGTTGGTAGAGGAAGTAGAGTCTTTGTTGGGCTTTCTTTATTAGGTGGTTGGAGTTTAGGTTGCTACTGATCCAAAGAACTTGGAGTCTTGGTTATGGGGATTAGTTAATTGTCGATGAGAATAGGCGTATTTGTTGACTTTTTTGTTCTGAAATTGATGATGATCTTGTTTGTCTTCTTTGCATTTAAGACCAGGTCATTTTCCTTGTGCCATGTGACTGTCTTCTCCACCTCTCGCCGGGAGGCTGCCTCGTTGTCCCTTGATATCAGTCCTACAATTGTGGTGTCATCTGCATAGTCAGATGTGGATCTGAAGTCATTAGTGAAGATGAAACTTTTATTTCTGGGGTTTTGTTGAGGGTATTCAGGAGCACACAGGAAGTACACCGACAATTTCAGGAAGTAAATCGGAAATAAAAAACTAGGGCCGTGACCGAATATGATCCCTGTTCCCTGTCCCCTGTCCACCCCTGCTATGTGCCCTGTCCCCTCACTTTACAAGCAGTTTGCGAAAGAAATCCTGCAACACTCTTTACAAACTAGTGAGGACTAAACTAATTTTCTTTAGTTTTGTTGAGAATATCAGTTGGTTTACATATGACAATGGTCACAAAGTGTTGATCATGAATGAAGATAGAATTAACAAAAATAAAAAGAGAGTAGTTTGTAATATGTCCTGCTCTTGTGAGTGCCCCCATTTGTGAGAAAAAGTCGCCCACTCAAAAAATTTTTGACGAAGTTGACTCAAATATGTGCCCCAATATTCGGTCAAGGCCTACAACTTGTAGTACAAGAGCGGCACATATTACAAACTACTGGCATACTAGTTTGGAAAGAGTTTTGCAGGATTTCTTTTTCACACTCTTTGCAAAGTGAGGGGAGAAGGGACATAGCAAATGGGTCTGAGTGGACAGGGTCAGGGAACAGGGATGATATTCGGTGATGGTCTCTGTCACTGGCCTAATTTAGGACAGGTTTGAATTGATGATTTATGCTCTAAATTATTAGAACGTTAGATCACGGGAAGCTGGTGGTGGCCTAGTCTATAGCTCAACTGGTATGTGGTGTAGGCCTGTCATAAGACTCAAGTCTGTTCTTATGGACGTTGGTTCTAATCTGGCCATCATTTCATGATCTCCGATGTAGCCTAATTCCTGTCAGATGTTCCTGTCGTTCAATAAATGTCACATAAAGCAGAAAGCCCAAAAACATAATATTAACTTACATGTAAAAAAACCCTGGACGATTATTACCGACTGAGTACAAACCCAGATATAAACGTTAAAATGTTGGTGAAATATGGAATATCATCCAAGCTCTCATTCGGCCCTTTTTTAGACTGGCTAAAATCTACAATATAAACATGCACATTTTTATCATAACTTTCATATGTGATTCAGTTGTAAATTCAAAGACAAACAATATGGATTAATGTCGATGCATTTCTCAAAATGTCATTGCTTTTATCAAGCGAAATCCGGCCTACATGTAGATGCAATTTCACCGCATGAAGTGTATCACTTAAAATGTCAAAACTTTTAGCCGATTTGTTGCCACAAGAAGCTTGGGCAAACAACATGACACTAGTTTCTATCCAGAGTTTTTACCCAAAAATAATGTTGCACGAATTTCTGCTATGCGCATGTGTGTGGACTTGTACAATAGAGTCAACAACTTCCCTGTCCATGCTCGTTTGTGATAGCATTCATTAAACACACAAGTAAACACGTGGCCTCAATGGCTCAGTGGAAAAGCACTAGTCTTTAGATTCAAGGATTGTAAGTGTGATTCTTGCTGGCTGTGCATTTTTTTTTTTACATGTAAAATTATGGTTGAAAAGTGGTCTAAACAATAACTATTGAAAGAGGTCTACAAATAGATGTAGAAAAAAAATTAACTTTGGAACCATTTTAAGAGGTCTTTTCACTGACTGCAATAGATGTTTATTTTACGGCTCATTGGGTGGGAAGAGGTGCTCTAGTAGCTCAACCAGGTAAATCGTGTGTCATCAGCAATTCCTGTTTTCCCACGACATGGGTTCAAAGCCGGCTCAAGATAAACCTCAAAGGCCATTCTCTCACTGCCTCCGATTTTCTAGTCTCATTAATTACGTGTTGTCATGTGGTTATTTACTTTCAGTGAGAAGTGTGCAGCATCTGAAATTATGCGCTTCACACGTGTTAGCTTCCGTCCCCTATTCCTTATATTCCTGTTATCAGTACCCACAGGGATTTCACATCTTTGATTGGCTCAGGTATGCCCAACAAGTCTTCAGAATTGTACAGTGTATGTAGAATCTTGTGAGGGAAGACTATTTCCAATGACTGCATTGCATTATTTCATCAGAGTTTGGGGCCATTGCCCCCAAGACATCAGATTGAAGTACCAGATTCAACATGACTGATATGGATACAATGACTTATAGGATTGCAAATTTTGAGGGAACATTGTACTCTATTTCCATAAACAATGGTGCCAAATGTTCATATGTCCCCATGAAAGTGTAAATGGTTTTAATGCAGTGCCCATTTGACATTATTTATTTCCAACAACATTCCAATACATTTTTGCCAGTTTATAAAGCTCCAGTCTTATCAAGAATCCAGTTTTATCTTGTTTTTAGCTTGACCCAAATTTATCCTGTTTCTGTATCTTATCTTGCTGCTCCTGTAAAATTAGAATTTGTCATGCCACATTGACCTTGTATTCAAGTCTTTCTGTATTACAAATAAAGGAATAAAACAATAACCAATGTAATTCACGGTTATACCAGTAGTCCATAGTCTATGGGATTGAGCTCCAGAATAAGTAAGCCATCTACTGTACGTACATATATTGAGATATTTCTCAGTTACCACTAAAGTGGTAAGGACAGTAAACCTTCACACTGAAACCCCCAGAACTGGGGAGGAATTGCAAAATAGTTTATTATTATTATTGATATTATTATTATTATTGATATTATTATTATTATTATTATGCATGCAACATGATGATGACCACAACATGGTCTTCGTTTGCCTTACATGCTGCCATTGGATTGGTCATTGTTGCCCATAATTAATTAATCCCAAACTACAGTGCAATGATGGCCTAGTATAGTACCAGTGCTTATCCTGAATTGGGTACTTCTGGTTTGATATGTTTATGGGTCAATTAGAAGTTATCACCTATTTTTTTGTTTCCTTTGATTCCCTTTGTATAGTTCTCAACAAAGAATCATGTGACCATTATGCACTAACATGTTAACTAATATGGTTAGCTAACATAAATATAAACCTTTTTCAGATGAAAAAGCTTGCCACCTTTCACAGTGTGTTTTTTTATATAACAGAGTGAAAATTAAATGCAACTTGAACTGAAGGCTGTTTTCCCAGATCATTGTGCAACCATACAGAAAATATCTCTCCTATTGCTGGTTTTGAAGGTTAGGATGCATGGCATGCACCCATAGCGTTTCCATAACCTTTGACATTAATAGCAGAATCTGTCAAGTACAAATCTTTGGTTCTGAGGTGGTAGCTACTTGACAGATATTTGTTTTGTGTAAAAGTAGCACTGACCTTGATGGACGGTTGTGAAATCCATCAGATATAACAATGTGCAGTCAAATACAAAATAAAACCTTTATATCATCTTATATTTCATAAGGTTTTGCAGCTTTCATTCTTTATTTATTATTTGTGTATGTTGTGCTGATGCTTGAGAATGAGGACTTTTGATAAGGAAAAAATATTTACTGGACACGTGGATCCATTTGAGTATGAATATCACATTTCAACATATACAATAAGGGTTTTTCCTTTTTAAATAATAGGTTTTTTTTTAAATAATAACAATCATTTTTTATTATGAAATACTTCACCGATTCATTTTTTAAAATAAGAGCCATTACCATTATTCATATAGTTCAGTCGGAGACAGATGAGAATTTGGGACTCCAGAACAGTATGCTAATGTGCATTCAAAATGCAAACAAAAGAATTGTCGGCCACATCAATGTGCAAATATCAGCTTGAACAATGACCCTGAGTCAAAACAGGCTTTTTTTTCATATATTATGGCCCAGTAAAGGGTAAAATGTCACAGAATTTCCTCATGCTAATCAAACTTGATGAAAAACACATACATCTTGCAGTAAAAAATTATTGATTCTTTGTAGTTAAGGGACTGTAAGCATGTCATATTTGCAAGTGTGAAACAAATATTATATACTGCATAATTATCAATCAATATATCCAGGCAACTAATATTTTTTGAAGGTTTTAGTTATCACTTTTAGACTCTTTGTGTACATTGTAAAATAAAATACTGACCATTGCAAAAATGTTTCACTTCATGTTGCTCTCTCCTGTGGCGACTGAGCTGCTTTTGGCTAGCATGATGTTTAGCCATTGATAAGGTCAATACAGTGATGCTTGGGCATGCAGTGGATGGATTAGGTTAAAGTTGAAAAAAGGAGCAAGGACTGCAAATATAAGGCCTCTGCAAGCGGATTTAATCGGTAAAAGCAGTTTGGATTTTTAAGTGTCTTTTGCTTTCATGCTTTATTTGTTTTTTCATTTTAACAGCTTCCTATTCTTTCTCACGCAAGAAAATGTCAGATCTATGCAGGCCTTCACCTTCACACTCCATATCTGTTCTAGTCACGAAAGGTATCGGAAGGAGACAGTATCATTTTTCACTAGATGTCTGGATGAGAGACCAGCTGTTATCCTTGTATGAGACACCCACCCATGTCAGGTGAATTATGTTGTGGGAAGCCACTCGAGCTTTTAATGACATTCATTTCGTATGATATTACAAACTGCATGGTGGTTTTGCAAGAAGATTATCATTACAGCTTTGGCCAAAACATGTCCTCATAATCTTCACACTGTGAAAGCATTAGATCTGCTGTTCATAAAGTCTATTAGTGAATGATGATAGGTGGCTTAATATGTTTTTCAGGCACATATGGGTGAAGAACATACAAATGTTACGTCCGCCGTTTCCCTTCCTTTCCACCTCCCTTTCATTCTCCTTGTTTTCCCCATTCCTCTCGTTCCATGTCATGTCTTTCTTTCTACCTCATTTGTCTTTTTGTGTCGTGCAGGCTGGACGTGATTTCCCTGCTCGTTTCCTCTTTGTCTCCCCTATTATCCCTCAACCAATCACTCGCATTCTCCAATCGCATTCCGCACGCACTGTCATTATCTCATTACACTCGCTTACATTCCTCACACCCGCCCTCATTACTGATATCCCACTTCACCTGCTTCTTCCCTATTTATATTGCCTTCTTTGTCATGTTCGTTCCGTCTGTTTGTTATGTTAGACGTTACTCGGCCGTTGTTTGTTTGTTCTAAACCTGTCTAGTTTGTCCGTCCAGCCTACTTCCCTGTTCCTGCCATCCTGCATTCAACCCACTGGCACAGCTCATCTCCAGTCCTGTCCTACTTAGTTTCGCCAACCCTGTATCCTGACCATCACTAGTTCCCTGCCTGGTCGTTTGTCCTGTTACCTCCTACCTTTAATAAATTCACTCCTGCTGGAGTTTTTGCCTGAGTCTGACTCCGAGTCCTGCATTTGGGTCCATTCCAGTTTTGGAAACCATCACAACAAACCCCAATTCCAAAAAAGTTGGGACAGTATGTAAAATGCACGTAAAAGCAGAAAGCAGTGATTTGTAAATTCTCTTTTACATATATTTAATTGAACAGTACAAAGAAAAGATATTTAACGTTACGGACAAGGAAAATCCGTAATATGCTTATAACCACATTATTTATGGCTATTAAGGTATGTATTGAGCACCATTAAAGCACAAGGAATAAATTCCATTGCAATATCATTAAATTTCAGTCTATCTATATCTGTTTATTCCTGTATGCTGAAAATGGGTCCATGGTGACGTAGACGTGAAACGTCAACCAATACATACCTTGATTTCATTACATAACTCCTCCCATAGTTTGTGGCGAATAAAACTGTCCTGTCCCACTAAGAAATCCTCTGAGTCTGAGCCAAACGCTCGTTTTGTTTGCCGCATTGAGAATAGTTGTCAGCGTTATCAGCATTTGGATTTGGAATAGTTAGCTAAAGTGTTTATTCCCTCTCCCAATCTCTTTCACCTTTTTATCCATCCCTCTGTGGTGTTAGCTAGTAACATTACCTTGCTCCTTGCGCAGCTCATCATCATGAAAACAAACTAATAACTTACGCATTATTTTTACTTGGTGCACTGCTCATTTGTCAGATAATATATTGAAAAGAATAGATAGCTAAGATTTTGACAATTAAACCATGCCTTGGAAATGGTTTTGTCATATTGTTCAGTGGCTGGTTACAGTAACAAAAATAACTACGAGAACCATGATCCATCGAAGTACTTAGTTGCCATGCACGTAATTTTAGTTCGATTAGCAACCGAAATTAATGAGTGGGCCTTTAAATAAATTTTAAAAACTTGATAAAACCTACCATTGTGTAATGATTTGTCTAGAATGTGCATTTGGTGAAATGTTGTCTTGCAATTTAGCTCGCTTTAAATAGACTAACGTTAGATCAAACAGTTGCAATACTGCTGCTTAGCGTTTAAGTTAACTTACTTTGATTGCGAGCGTGCATGTGATATTTATCTCCTGATAGCAGCCGCATTGTATTTTATTTTGAATTGATAGCATTAATTCCTCGCCGGGTTCAAACCATAGACTGCATAAAAATAGGTTTGAACCTATGGTTCTACCCACAGAATTGTATAAGAACAGTTCTGTGGGTCAAACATGTAGGGCTGGATGACGTCGATGGAACTCGGGTTCAGGGCGTGGATTTAGACCACACCCCAACAATCCCGAGTCCTTTCAACACTGAGTTTATTAGCTGACTTTGAGATGCATCTCAATATACCTATTGACATTTTCTTGAAAATTTATTTGGTGGGTGTGTAGTGGATACATCCCCCTGTGATATTTTGTGGTTATTTGAAGTTTTTAGAATCCCTTGTCCATCACTTTAATGTTTTATCAACTTGATATTTTGTAAATATACGATAATTCCGAATTTAATGCCTGAAACACTTTCCAAAAAAGTTGGGACAGGGGCAAAAGAAAGACTGGGAAGTTTGGAACATCCCACAGGTAAACAGATGATGCTATCATGACTGGGTATAAAAGGATATCAAAAGACTCTTGATATCTTATTTTCAGGTACTCTTACAAGCGATACTATAACCTCTCTGCAGTTTGAAAGGATACCATGGCAATGAGGTTGAAGTGCAGACTGTCAGCTTTAATTTGAGGGTATTTTCATCCATATCGGATAGAACCTTTTGTACATAGTCCCCCCCATTTTCGGGCATCAAAAAATATTGGACAGTTTAACATAATGTAGAATAAAGTAATAATTTTTAATATTTGGTCACATATCTTTTGCATGCCATTACTTCCTGATGTCTGTGACCCAACAATATCACAAGACTCTTGATATCTTATTTTCAGGTACTCTTACAAGCGATGCTATAACCTCTCTGCATCTGAATGGATCTTTATAGGAATTGGGGGGGTGGGACTAGATTAAGCTGTAAATTACATTTGAATAGTATGGAACCCATGGCTGGCTAAATAGCTGCAAGTCATCAAGGGTCTGAGGTATCAAACTAGCCTCAAACCATCACTCTGCTGCCAGATCTGCAGGAGATATGGATGGATCACTTGAAGGGTTGTTTCTCCTGACAAATTTTCCTATTGAACTCTTTGATTTGCCCCAGCCTATAGTTTCCCCAGCTCTCACATTCCGCACTCCTTTTAGTTAATCACTTAGCTCCCGCACCTGTTTTATTCACTTCTTAAGTTCTGCTGACACATCCCTTGTCGCGAGATCGTCTTCTCTGTTAGTTTGAGATTACCCCGGCTTTAGCTGTTTTGATCCTGCCTGTTCCCTTTAACCTGTCTGTCTGTTTTTTTATTCAGCCTGTCCAGCCTGCCTCAGCCAGCCACGACCCATTACCTGCCCCGCTTTATTTTGCCCAGCCCTGATTCCTGCCTCCCCTTTGTTTCGCCCAGTTCCTGCCTGCCTCCTGGTTGCTAAATAAATATCTCCCGAGTGGAGTTGAGAACCAACCCTCTGTTTCTGAGTTCTGCGTTTGGGTCCAGTCCTGCACACTGCCATAACAGCTTTCTGCTTTTATGTGCATTGTACATTGGCCTAATATAAGATGAGGACCTAGGTTCTAAAGGTTGTTAGTCTAATATCAAATACAATGAATTCCTTCACAAAACTATGTTTCTTCTGAACCTCTGAATGGACATTTTCTTATTTTCACATAGAACCGTACAATAAATGACAATATTTTCATAGATTCAGCCAACATACTGGTAAGCTTTTACATAATGTCAATATCATCAGAGCTTGAGCTTTCATTGTCTGCATCACGTGGGACGTACACACCTGCTTTAATGGGAAGCATTAATCACTGCCTGTCTTAATCACGACAAACACTTCTCCATATCGGTGATCGAGTGAGTGTCAGGTGGACCACCCCGTGCCCCCACCTGACCTGCTGTTCCTCCAGCTTTGAGATATGAAGCCCTGTCAGATCTCAGAATGATAATCTGCGATAGTTTGGACATTGCAATGACAGGTGTTATCTGCCGCGGATTGGACTCCGGCTGTCGAGGGATTTGATTGAGTGGTTGGAGAAATAGAGTGGGTGGGGCCCAGCAGAGTCGACTGATTGTTGGTTTTCTAGCACAGTACCTCACATTCGTTGACAGATATTAACTCGGTTAGCACGTAATGAAAACTATCCAGTGTAGTTCTCTCTCACATTCAAATTCAAAAAGCTTTAGTGGCATGACATATTGCCAAAGTGCAGTAATCAATTACAGTATACAGTATATGTTATATAATATATAATATAAATATATGTTATATAATTAAATATACTATATAATACAAATATACAGTATGTTTATATATAATATTAAATAATTGGTGGGGAGTTAGGGGTCACTGCTGTCCCTCTTCCTGTGGCCAGTGGCCACATATTGTGCTGCAAATATTGCACAGCACATTTCATCTCCCAGGAGGATTTGTAATAATTGGATCTCAGGTAGTGCTGAGAAGTTTGGGTGTATTGATTTAAATTTTGGAAAGTGATATTCTCTAATTTCTTGGTAGATAAATACATTGGGTGAGGAAGTGCAGCTCTGTTTCAATTTGTTGTTCGCTGCAGTGGGAGCCCAGCCTCTCTTCTCGGGGCAGCCAAATCTGCCATTGGCGGCCAGTCTCTATTGTTAGGCTGTGCTCACTGAGTCTGTACTTTGTCAATGGGTTTATCATTTTTCACTGTGGTCAGATAGTCTGCCGCAGTGTATTCTCGTTTTAGGGCCAGATAGCATTCCAATTTGTTTCGATTTTTTGTTTTGAGTTTCCCAATAAGTTATGTCATATTGTTTTTGTTGCTCTATAATTTGGTTGATTCTGATTGGTATTGAGGCTGGATGGTGGTAGTGGGGGTTGGTGAACTGAGCCTCAGGACCAGCTGAGGTAAGGGACTCTTCTCTGGGCTCAGCTCTTGAATTTTGCTTAGTAGTGGGTATTTGCCTAATCCTGCCCTGCATGCATTGTTAGTAGTTTTCCGTTGCTCTTACAAAACTCTGCAAGCAAGGTTTCAGTTGGGCGTTTGTCCCATTGAGCAAAATCTTGCTTTGAAAGCGGACACCACACTTTGCTGCCATATAGGGCAATTGGTTCAATTACAGATTAAAATTATTTTAGGCAAATTCTAATTGGGATTTCTATGCTGATCTTTTTCTGTATGGCATAGAATGCCCTGCATGCTTTCTTGTTCAGTTCACTTATTGCCAGGTTTAAATTTCCAGTAGAACTTATATTCAGGCCTAAATAGTTATAATATGTGCAATGGTCAATGTGGTTTGTCCGTATTCTGAAATGTGTGTTTCCCTGAGACCTGGATCATTTTTGGGAAATCAATATCTTTGACTTTTTCATATTTACCGTCAGGGCCCAGGTCTGAGAGAGATCTCGCTCTCGCTCGCTCTCTCTCGCTCTCTCTCCATTTGAGGAGAAACTCAGATCCACAAAAAACTAGCACACACACACACACACACACACACACACACACACACACATTTAATCCCTCAAGTTAAAAGCACTTGGGGGATGGCATCTGTCCCTGGTGTTAATTCTCTTTCTAATATTACATAGCTGAAGATTGCCCTGTTAATCCTCTGGACATGCTTATTCTGCCTGGTAGCAACCCTTATACCCTAGACAGATCCTTTCAAAAGCCTGAGAAAGTGCTCTGAAGCCCCATCTCTTTATTACACACAAACAAGGTATACATATGTGTATTGTCAGGTCATATTTTACACACAGTGTTTTCACAAGGTTAATTTCATTCCAAATTTAATTGACAGCTGTAGATGTAAAAATGTATGGCGAATCAAACCTGTTTATGGTTGTTTGAAGGGACAATCACCTTAATAGCCTTTAAACCATATATTTAATTTCCTATGTTTGTGGCTTTATATAGAAAAGATAAGCCTATTATAAGGCGCAAGAGATTTTGGGCCGTAGATTTCTAAGCAAGGTGAGGATTTTATCTAGCCATGCTGACGAATTAGTGAAATCTTGCGAAAATAGCAGGATGACAACAATTACGCCTCTGCAAGTGAATGTACATTCCTGCGTACATTCCTTCTGTAGTTATTTGCGTAAAACTGTTGCGACACAACTAAACTAAGCTGTTACACTCGGCTATCATTTATCATTCAAAGCATCCAATAAGACATTGCAAAGCTTATAATGTCCTCTACTGGATAAAAAAAAATTGTCAATCAAACCAGAATGAACTGGAATGTGTTACAGCTCCATGAACAGCTTGTGGGGTTTTACGCATAGCATTATATAGGGGTGTGTATTTCAGATTGTAGATGATAAATGACCACTGAATCTTCACGCTATGTGTGAAACCAATGGTAGGATTTCATATTTAGTCATATATAGATATTTCTAGTGGAATGACATTATATAATTACACACAAATTTCACTATTATATTCAGCATTACATATTTTGCTATTGAGTGAGCAGAATTTTTCACCTCTGTATTGGCATACTGTCGGGATATTGTTGGCTTTATCTTGTTGCTATGATGGAATACAAATTTCTGGTGGTGAAAGAATATTTTTATGGACTCCCAGATAGACGCTATTATCCAATACGTCACGCTTTGGTCGGTATACCCTTATGAAAAAAGAATACACTGCAGTGTATTGGAAATATATCAAAATGATCTTCACAATATATTTAAAATATACTGCAGTATATTACATTTCCATAAGGGTAGTTGCAGCTGAGACTGGGTGGGGGTTGCTTGTTAAATGAATGAGCTACGTGACAACTCCGTATTTGGCATTGTTGTCATGTATAGTGCACTAATAAAGATAGAGATTGTTGTTTCCACTCATAGTTTGGTTGCAGGCGCAATGAATGTCTGAGCTGAGCAATCTCACGACACCGGTGGCATGGTCACTCGGGAGTCTGCGCAAAGGGGTTAAGTAAAATCAAAAGAAATAAATGTTCAGTGTAAATATTTAACCTTGATTCATCATCTGAAATTTATATTTTTAAATGGCGTGCTCAACAGAAATGCAATTTTATGAACATTAACACACTGTCATGTCATGTTCAACCATTCAAACCTCCTTTTACCTACACATAAAAACAGTTTATGAAATGGCAACTGTCAAGGGGACAATTAGGCATTAAATATAAATCAATTCTGATATTTAGAGTTACATTAGGCCACGTATGTGTCGGTTTGTAATTTTGTTTGAATATAACAAACTGCATATGGTCAAAAGCATGATTAGAAATTGAAATTAGGCTAAATCAATGTGGCTATTTACCATTTGATCATTTGCCATTTATAAATGTTCAGGATTTTACATAGATTTGGTGTTCTAATGAATAATAAGAGATTAAAATTTATAAAGATACTTTAGCAGGTTTTATATTACATCTGCATGAAGGTTTGGAATTATCATCTTATTGATGCAATCCTACTTATAAGTTTATTGAAGCTTGTTGTGAATATGAAAAAAAGCTAAAAGTCTTGGAATTTACTGTGCAAGATCTCTTGTATGCAAGTTCTTTTTTTCCAATATCCCAGTGCATTTCCGGTTCTTAGAAGCTTCCAATGTCGCGGTTTCATCTAGGTTTACTGTCAAGCAATCCGGAAACCAATGGCAGCGGAACAACTGGATTCCATTGTTTGCTTGGCTTTGCGCTCAAATTATTTTTTGCCATTGTGCCATTGTTTACAAATACCTCCATGTTCTGGGCTGTTATTAGAATAAGTCAATGGATCAAAGGTTTGACCCTGACGACTTTGGTCTTAGCCTCCAATATTCACTGTATTATAGCAAATTGACCACCTGTTCTAGTCTGTTTATTATTTTGTCCAAGCAACATTTTTAAGCTGAAGAGAAATTCTATTTTAGCTTTTACATGACATGCGTGTAATCACTGACTTTCTTGCTCAAGTGGTCCAGTGTTTGCCTATGTGGAATATAAACCCTATCTTACACCCGACGCTAAGCAGCAGTAACCCAAACCCAAGTGTCTTTGCTAGTTTCAGACCTGTGAAAGGGTCCTTTTAACATCCAGCACTCATGTTGTTTAAAGAGATACTGCAGAGCCTTTTCTAAGGCCTTTTTTACCGCTTCAATTTGAACTGGAACTCGTGAGTAGGTGTGGTCATATGACAATGATGCCACGTAGTCATATTATGAATATTCATACGGTCAAGGAGTGAAAGGGTGTGTCTTGGTGAACTGACTCAGCCCCACTGAACTCAATACGCTCATTCATGCTAAAGTAACGTTGCTATTAAATACATTCAAAAACACAGCAAAACACAGTAACGTTAGTATATTGAACATGGCTGGTTGTAGCACCCTCATCCACTTGGTCCGGAGAGAATTGTTATCATTTATTAGCTAACATTATTCATAAATGATAACTAAGATAACTAGCTAGCTAGCTAAGTTACCAGTTCTCTGGACCAAACGGGGCTAAACTCACACACAATAGACTGCCTTGCATTACCTAACTTATCGATACATTCCGTCTCTCGGCAGATTATGAAAGCTAACAGAGTCGAGGAACGATACATCTCTGACTCCTTGGCATAATGCAGGCAAGTTAGCTAAAGATACCAAAGTAAGACGTTGTAGATGGATAACTCTCTATGGCTATGTTCACACTGCAGGTAAAAAGTGGCCCAGATCCGATTTTTTCCTCAAATGTGACACAGATCAGATTTTTTAAGTGTGAACAGCGAAAATCACATTGAATCTGACATTTCCAATTCTCATTTGGGCCACTTTTGAATGTCGTATTAGATTCCGATACATAACTGATCAAAGCGAACGCAGTCTGAACAGTCAGATCGGAATTAATGTGACTTTTTACGTCATTTTTGATGTAGCAGGGCATTATGGTGTATTCAAATGAACTCGCAAGTCCGAATATTTCCTTCCGAGAAGAAAAAACTATTTGAACATGACAATAATGTCACGTTCAAATAGTTTTTTCTTCTCGTTAATCAGAAATATTCCGACTTCCGAGATAATTTGAATACACCATTAAAATGTAGCGCACGGGCTAGTTAGGTTATCAACACATTGACATTATATTATCATGTGTTGTCATTTTAGATAAGTGGTAAATGTGCAAAGCAGTGGATTGTTTTGGGCACAAGCAATAGCCTACACCATAATAAGTCGTAGGCTATGTTTTTATATAATTCGCAGACAGCTGTTAGAACTGTCCATATTATTGTCTTGGTTTGTTGCACGGTATTTATTATTCACGGTTTTCTCATGTAGCTGCTTAGTGAACGATAATGGTTGTCGGTCCAATAATGTGTCAATAGTTTAATCTAAGGGTGCGCAGTGATGTTGGGCTATAGCCTAACGTTACACATGAAGTTGAACAGATGTGTCGTGTGATAGCTTTTTTAATACTGTGTATTTTAACACGGCTGGAACGCTGTATTGGCCAATCTGCATCCCGGAACTATCCGTTTTATAAATGTTATATCGACTGGTCTCACTAGCCAAACGGCCGAGCGCTCCATTTTCTTAACTCGCCCGTCCTCAGAATCACTAATTTCATGCCTTGCTTGAGTTTCACTGAAACCGCCCATGTCACGGTCCCCCCATTCCTGGCTCAGATCTCGCATTTACGAGTCCCTCTGCACAGAAGTAGCAGCCATGGCAGCACAAAAAGCCAGGCTTTTTTCCCCGTCTCCTCACCCTTATCATTAGCTCCACTGCACATCAACTTTAAAATCAACGCAAAAGCTGTAACTTTGATGACTTCCTTTTTGTTGTTGTTTATTTCTGCAGGCTGTGTAACAGGCACTATGGGCCCTATCTTGGCGATCTTGGCGCTTAGTCTAAGCGCATGGCGCTAAGTCCATTTAGGGCGTGTCCAAGTCCACTTTTGCTATTTTAACGGCGTGTTTTTTTGGCGCTAAGCACGGCGCATGGCGCAACTGGGCTGAACCTAGTCGCTTCATTAATTATAGGTGTGTCTTGGGCGTGACATTCAATAAACCAATCAAAATGTCATATCCCATTCCCTTTAAAAGCCTGCTTTTCCACCTTGGCGGATTGCTTATGATGGCGAAACAGACATGCTCGTGCGTGTTTAGTGTGATCAAGGAATAGGCTAAATGGAGTATGATCAATATTATTCGGACTAACCATTAGCCTATGAGTTCCCGGTAATTCCAGACAGGGCTGTTATTTTACAAAATATGTGCGGTTAAATTTCGTTAAAAGGACCTGCAACAGCTGAGAATAAGCTATCAATGGCTTCAGTCTCACCTTAGAAAACGCCAAATTAGCCTGCTTGTTCAGCGAATTTCGTTTGATTATGCAATGAAAGTGTCAAACATCAATTCCAAGAGGCTGTTCTCATGGAGTTCTCGAAGTTCAAGCTTCATCCAAAGTTCATTAGGCTACCTGCATAGTAGGCTAATATTGATTAATAACATACATACCATTATTTTGCCTTAATGATGACACTAAATAGCCATACAATAAAGCTGTCAGGTTCGCAACCCATAAGTTCATGCATATTTCCCCTTATTTAATAATGTCCTGTTTATGGAAATGTGACCAACCTGTTTTACTCGTAGCGTAATCCTTTTAAAACAATCCACTTTCCCAGGAAGACCGTTAAACGTGCGACTTACAGCAGGGGAAACAGAACATGCAGCTCACGTGCAGAGAATGGCATTAAAATTAATTGTGAATTAATTGTGTAACGTGCTGCAAATTTGTTTTAGTTTCTAATTAGACGCTTAGTTCTCTTTAAAATCGTTTTGTTCAGTTAAGGAATAACGGGTGAAATCAGCTGGGTTTTTTATGAACTTGCGCCCATAGCAAGTGAACTGGGCGGGTTGGTCTTAAGATGTGATGTAATGCACTTGTGCCATGAGATTTAGACCATGCGCTAAGATCGTCAAGAAAGAGCCCACAATCTCACTGGGGAATCATAGTATGAACATTCAGTAACCGAACCTTCTGTACTATCCACACAACACAGTTTGTCTTCAGCCTGTCTTACTGAATTCTGTAGGCTAAGATCACAAGCTTGGGCGACTCCTAATATTTACTTGCTCAAGGGCAACAGATAATTATTACAAGCAAAATAGCATTGTTAGCTATAGTAAGCATCTGAGATGTTGGGTATGGACGTTCATGGGAACGGGTACATTTCCTCCCCTAAATTCAAATTATGGTGCTCCCTGAGATTCATGTATACTCACTAAACAAGTTTCTGGGCTTCATCTTAGAATGCCTGTTGTCTTCTTGCCGATCTTCCAGATTATGAACTCTAATCTATGGACTACTTAGAGGCGACTGTAAACCCCTTCCCTTGGAGAGTCAGATAATTAATATGACGTCTGCGTCTGTATAAGTATATATAAACATTAGCGATCTGGAAGGGGGTCAATAAGGGACCCATTTCTACAATACATAGCAAATAAAACCTTCTAACCACTCCCTATGTCCCGTTCACCTTGTTGTAGCTTGATAGCCGTTGTCAAAATGCTTTGTCTCTCTCACCCCAAAGGAATATAACTGATTTGGGCCAAAGCAGCTTGGGGCTGTCAATTTGACTTTTAAGCAGGAGATGCAATCGAAGACGGGGCTTTAGAGAGGGATTTACTCCAAAAGCATCCGTCTTTCACTTAACTAATGCAGTGGACGTGCTGTAATCTGCAGCCGCCTCTATGACTAACGGTGAGCTGGGTTACACTTTCACTGTACACAGCATTGGAAATAGCCTGGCACAAAGAGTCCAAGCTCCCAAACCTTTGCCTTGTCGTATCCAGTGCTGGCCAGCTTCCAGTACCCAGGAAATGTGCCATAAATGTTTCCAAAGGGAATACACAAATGTGGTAGCCTCATGTCTCACCCCACCTGCCTAATGCTCTCGACACCCTCCTCCAAAATATCATCCCTACCTCTCTGCCTAACTCAAACTCCACCTGTTCTCCTTATCCTCTGTGGTGCAAGGTAGGGTACACTCACACCCCTGCTGACAGTTAATTACAGGAGTAGTTTGTCTTGACAGAGAATGAACTTCATAAAGGATAAAAACCCTTCTGGCCTGTTCATATCTTACTCGGGGGTACATAGCAGATGCTTTCCAGGCTTGGATCTGGGTGGATTACAGCAGCTAACAGATGCTGGTAATGTTATCACCACTCAGAGCACTAAGCCATTTTGTGTGTGTGTGTGTGTGTGTGTGTGTGTGTGTGTGTGTGTGTGTGTGTGTGTGTGTGTGTGTGTGTGTGTGTGTGTGTGTGTGTGTGTGTGTGTGTGTGTGTGTGTGTGTGTGTGTGTGTGTGTGTGTGCGTGTGTCATCTTTGTGACACAGTGAGTATGTGTGTGAGAGAAAACAAAGAGATTTATATAGATGGGAATATTTAGTGTTTAGGCATCCCACTCAACACACACACAACCCAGTGCCATTTTAACATGATAAAACTGTGAGGCTGACAACTGGATAGAGCAAGAGTTATAAATGATGAGAAAACTCTCGGCAAACCCTCAGTTTGTAATATATTATGCAAAGGAAATACTCCATTCAAGTTGTCTCCATTCAATAGGACAACATAATAAAATAACGCGGTGCTGTAAGATATGGTTATAGTGTTAATGTCATCAGATTCTACTCTGCTTTCTCTCTGAAGGCGTCCACACTGCTCATATTATATGGCCCTGGGCGGTCCAGTCAGCAGGAGATGTTGTGAAGTTGAGCAGGACACAGGCACATAGGACCCCTATAGGGAAGAACAGTAAGTGTCTGCCTCCGCTGTGAAGCTCATTACTTAGGCCCTCACTTTATGACATCCAGCATTCCCTCAGCACTCCCTTTCCTTGCCAGGATCATGCAAGCTGTACTATGGTCCATAGATTTTTTTTTTTTGCAAACCACAATGAATGACGCACACACACACGCACACACACACACAAACATCTGTGTACACTCATGCACGCATGTACACACACACACACACACACACACACACACACACACACACACACACACACACACACACACACTTGCAGGCACTGTCCTAATGAGACAAAAAGGGCAAGTAACAGATGATTCAGACTCTCTACTGACTAGCATAGTGCAGTATTTTTTTTATCTGGAATGGGAGACATGCAGCACAGCAGGCAGGATTGGTGCTGAATCTCAATGCATCTGTCTGTAAGCCTCTCCTCCCAGCCCCTCCTCCCAGCCCCCCTTGCACCTAAGAACATACCAAAAAATTCCTATCACCAATCCTCCCTTCCTCCTCCCCTGCCTCCTATCCCTTTCTCCCAGCTCTGAACAATTTCCTCCTCTCCAACTTCACTTAACATTTTCTTTTCTCAGCGTAGGGGAAGCCAGCACAAGAGTACATCTGTTAGATGTGAGTCAGGGCCTTGCATTACAGCATCACATTCATGTGGCAGGAAAGGCATCACTTCTCGCTGTACAATTTTCTGTAAAGCGCAATGTGCAAGTTGCAGGTGTTTCCATGGTGACTGTTGGTTCACTGTCAGTACATTTAATTTATTTGATGTTCTTTGACCATTAGTGAGGTTCTGTTTCATCACAACCATGACATGAAATGCAAGATACATGGAAATCAATTGATTATCATATAGGGATGTCTGTTTATTTAGAAATAATCAAGGATTAAAAATGTCACAATGTGTTATCATTTTGCAAATTTATTACATTTACTCAGTCACCAGACAAAAATCTTATTTTATACAGATGTATTTTAGAATAAGCACAATATATTGAGTGCAAGACCTTTTGAATGAATTTCCCAGACATTTCCCTTGAGAGATGCCAACTGATCTTTGGTGAGAGGGCCTTAGTCATAAGAATACAGCCATTGCATCATAGGGACAATGTCATATTGTGAATCATGACAACTCCCTTAATTGATTTCAGCTGTGTATTGATCCCAATTACACTTCTTCTGCTATAAAAGTCAATAAAAGCTTTGTGCCAGACACAAGTCAAGGTGGCATAATTAATAACCATCTATGATAAAGCCCTGAGTTATGAGGCATAAATAAGCATACATCTACAGCTAGAAAAAATCACAGAGAAACGCATAGAGATGTAATGGCCCCTTCTCAGCCAGAGCCAAGCTTTGTATTCATTCATTTTTGAAAGCTTCATTTGAAATGCAAAATAATTGGAATTAGGGAAATAAATAAATGGAAAAAAAGTGGAAGACAATATCTGCACAAAGAGAAACTCCTGTGTACCTGTTAATATAAGTAATGCATGTTAAATGCTGGAATATAGCACATAACACAAATATACAGCATTCATTTGACCAATATGAAGGTCATTATGTGGCAGGGATGCAATTTATTAACACTATAGATTTTGTATTATTTTCCATAAGGGGATATCACGTTGTGGCATCATGCCTATGACCAATTGCAACCCTGTAAGTTGCAATTTTAACTGACCAAGGGCCTTTTATTTTTTAATGAGTGTACTTAAGTGGAGTAAGGGTACTGTCACAATATCGGATGTATTAAATGCAATATCATGACTAACACACAGATAATACCAGAGAACAGAAAATAGCCAATTATAAAGAATCATAATCAGCCCTTGTCCACACAGGAAGCTATGGTTACAATATTACTAAGCTGATGCATTGCAATATAGCAAGACCATTTCATCATGTTGCTTGATGTTCCATCTTTTACTGTGATAAAGCACTGCCCATGTGTGAAATTGCCTTGTAAGTGCTCTTAGGGCCTTGAAAACCTGCGGCATTGCAACCCTCCAGGGCCAGGATTGGGCCTTTTGACTTTATAGCGTTTGCCGTGGGTTTGGCAGAGATGTGATTTTGTGATTCTTACATGGGGCGCTGAGAGAAACATTTTCGTCTTGTGACCGACCCCACTTGGTCTTGAACACAGTTCAACGTGTATCACTGTGTCAGACCAATCCCAACTCTGAAAATGGCATGCTTCACACAAAAGATCCTCCCCTCCACTTCTTACACGGTAGAGAGTGTTCTACACAAACAAATTGTGTCACATGAAATTAAGATGACACAGGCATGGCCAGTGGAGGCTCTGTTATGTCATGTGAGTCTTATGGAGGGAACGTGTGCTCACGGTCTGTAAAAGAAAATCATGTCATAGCCTTAGTCAGTGAGCCTCAGGCGAGACATCTCCTCACCCTGTACGTGTGCGTGTGTGCATGCATGTTGAAATACCATATTCTTGGCAATTGAGTGTGCACATGTTGATTTTATGGATATATTTAGAAAAAATATTATTGTGTTATTACAAGAAAAGAATCATAGCATAATGTGGTGATGATTGCCTTTCAGTATGAAAAAGGTAATGAGACACAGGGCAATTGTTATTGTTGGACAGTTCTTTTTCCACCACTGCAATACTACAGCAGAGGAAAATCAAGGCCTCATTAACTTGCTGAATCTCTCAACAATGTACATTTGGCTAAACTTATATCTCAACAAATACAAAAATGGCAAGTTACTCACTCATACAAAGCACTGTCTTTAAGTCATTAATTAAAACTTGCCAAAATCTAGGCCTGCCATTAAAACATTACATTGCATTACAATCATTTGGCAGACGCTTTAATCCAAAGCGACATACAATAAGTGCATACAGAAGGTCATAGAAGCAACGACAAAGGAGTATTGAAAAGTATTAAAAGTATTGATAATGAAATTAATCGAAATTGAAATGAAGTCAAGTTTCAACAAACAATATTGGCTATCTTAGGTCAAATTAAAAAAAACACTATTCCAAAGCAATGCTACGCAATGTTTCCTAAATAATATTTTGTAATTTGGCCCTAATTCTTTTCTTTTCAGAAGAGAATGTGTTTATGTATACTGTTATTTTACATAATTTAAATGCTCATGTTTTTCAGCCCATATTTTCATTTTCATGCTGCATCACATACCAAAAAGTGGGCAAACTTTGACTGTTATAAAGTTGTTACAGACTAACTTTATTAGTAGTGACGGCTGGTGGACTGGAAAAGTGGGGCGTAACGCATTACTTTCCGTTTGTTTAGCTTGCATAGCCTAACAATCAAACAATTAATTCACTGAATAATCAAGACCAATATGTAGCCAGAACTGTTACTCAAAATAAAGTAATGATGTTTATTTAACAATTTATTTTATTTATTCATTATTGAAATGGTCAGTAAGTTACTTAAAGTACTGATGTTTATTTTGCTATTTATTTAATTTCTATTCTTTATTTGATCAGTGTTCACTAAAATTGCTTGATGATGTTAATCGTGTTAATATTACAATAATTTAATAATGTAAATTTTTTTGTAATAAAGTTATTTGTTTAAGAAAGTCTTTACCTTTCCATAGTCATATTGGTGCTAAATCTGTAGAAAAGGTCTATTTTCATTCAAGCTCAAAAGTTCACTATATCGGCTGCCATATCGGTAATCGGTGAATCCCCCCCCCCCTCTAAAACCAGTATCGGTCTCAAAAATCCCATATCGGTCGGGCTCCAATACTGTATATAGGATATATTTCTAATTTCTATCAGGTTGATGGTGAAAAGCAAGAGGCCTGCAAAGGGATACTATCACAGTAGAGCAATGATCAGTAGAAGGCTGCAAAGGAAGTGAAGTAAATTTGTAAGAGGTAGAGTGTCTCCCAGTCACTCTTAGATCATACCAAAACTGGGATCTTGACCACCAGGAGGATGAGGCTAGGGATACCAATGTGAGACCAACACCAACTTAGAGATTTCTGTGCCTGACATAGGCATCTGATTTCATGCATACTGAAATAACCATTTCAATAAGACGCTCTTCTAAAATCTCATATGGAGTTTCTGACAAAGCATATAAATGAGACTGTAAACATTTTGCATGAAATCCTTTGATCAAATAAGACAATATGGTAACATTTTAGTAGAGTATTTACATTCTTTTTCTTGTGCAAGCCGAAAAACAGTGAATCACCCAGTCAACACCATGCCAACTATGAGCATTTTGTTGGCAGCATTATGTTATGGAGGATGCTTTTCAACCGCAGGGGCTGGGAAGCAGTTCGGGTTTAAGGATGACAGCCAGGTTGACAGCCATTGATTCAGCCAAACAATCTAAAACTGGGTCAGAACATTCACATTTCAGATGGACAATGGCACAAAACATATGACAACAACACTCCAGAATGGTTTCCAAAAAAGTGAATGTCCTTGACTTACCCACTGGAAGTGCAGAATTGTATCTATTAGAAAATGCATGCTGAGATTTGAAGATTGCAGTCCATTAAGTATGTCAAAGGAACATTGGAGTAATTTTACTTGGAATAACTGCCAAAAAGAACTGCATTATTGTAAGTCGAGGTCAATCCGAAAAAAATAAATCAAATGTGGCTTCATCAAGTACTGACCTACGGGGCAGACTACTTGTGAACAGTACCAGTCAAAAGTTTGGACACACCTACTCATAGAAGGTTTTGTTTTCGTTATTTTTACTGTTTTCCACATATTAGAATAGTAAAGACATCAAAACTATGAGATAACAGGAATGAAATTGTGCCAAAAAAGTGTTAAACAAATCAAAAAAAGTCTTATATTTTAGATTCTTCAAAGTAGCCACCCTTTGCCTTAATAACGGCTTTGCACATTCTTGCCATTCTCTCAACTAACTTCTGTGGTAAACAGGTTATTCCACATGTAAACAGGTGATGCTATCATGACTCTATAAAATGATATCAAAAGACTCTTGATATCTTATTTCCAGGTACTCTTAGAAGCGATACTAAAACCTCACTGCATTTGAATGGGGTGGAGGAGTGGGACTAGATCTTTTTATTTATTATTTATTTCTGACTCATTTTCATATTTAAAATAAGTGAGGAGAAACAACCCTTAAAAAGATCCATCCATATCTACTGCATATCTGGCCGCAGAGTGATGATTTAAGGCTTGTTTAATACCGCAGACCCTTGATGAATTACAGCCATTTAACCAACCATGGGTTCCATACTATTCCCATGTAATTTACAGCTTAATCTAGTCCCACCACCCAATTCCCATTGAGATCCATTCAATTAGGTTGAATTTGAGGGTATTTTCATCCATATTGGATGAACCGTTTAGAAATTATAGAACCTATTGTACGTAGTCCCCCCTATTTTCAGGCATAAAAAAATATTGGACAGTTTAACATAATGTAGAATAATTTAATAATATATTATATAATTAATAATAATTTTATATTTGGTCGCATATCCTTTGCATGCAATGAGTACTTGAAGTCTGCGATGCATAGACATCACCAGACGCTGGGTATCTTCCCTGGTGATGCTCTGCCAGGCCTGTACGGCAGCCATCTTCAGTTCCTGCTTGTTTCGGGGACTTTTTGCTTGTAAAATGCATGTGCACTTGGATTCAGATCCGGTGACTGACTCGGCCAGTCAATGATTTGTTCCACTGGCAGCCCTACAGGCCCAAGCCATAACCCCCCCCTCCACCAAGGTTCACGGATGAGGTGGTATGCTTTGGATCGACGGCATTTCCTTTTTTATTCTCCACACTTTTCTCTTTCCATCACTCTGGTACATGTTAGTCTTTGTCTCATCTGTCCACAAGACTTTGTTCCAAAACTCTTGGGGCTCTTTTAGGTGCTTCTTAGCAATCTCGCCTTTCTGTTCTTCAGGCTTATCAGTGGTTCGCATCTTGTCGTGTACCAACTGTAGTCCTGCTGGTGTAGTCTTCTACGTATGGTAGACTTTGACACATCTACACCTGCATCCAGGAGAGTGTTTTTGATCTGTTGGACCGTTGTCAGGGGGGTTTTCTTCACCATAGAGAGTATTCTCCAGTTATCCACTACAGTGGTCTTCCTCTGTCTACCGGGTCTTTTGACATAATTGAGTTCACCAGTTGTTTTTTTCTTGTTAATAATGAACCAAACTGTTGATTTGGGCATGCCCAGGGTTTTTGCAGTGTTCCTGATTGATTGATTTTCATTTCTGAGCCTTATGACGGCCAGCTTAATTTGCATTGACACTGCTGTCTTCTTCATGTTGTCAAACCCCAACAACAATCTCCAAAGGCAATTGCAAAGTCTAGAATCAAGACTAGACATCAACAGCTCTCTCCTGCATTCACTAACGACACAAATTAATACACCTGCCTAACGAAACACATATGTGAAGCCAATTCAACAAGTACTTGTAGTACCTTAAAATGGGGGACTATGTACAAAAGGTTCTATAATTTCTAAGTGGTTCATCCGATATGGATGAAAATACCCTCAAATTAAAGTTTGTATTGTATCCTTTCAAACTCAAAGTGCTAGAGTACAGAACCAAAATAACAAAAAATGTCACTGTCCAATGAATTATGGTGCTCACTGTACATCCTAAGGGAGCAACCTAATAAATGAAACAAAAACTACATTACATTAAAGCACATTTAAATGTGTTCCTCAACAGATTCATTTGTTTATTAGGAGCACTACTGCCTGTGCATCTGCAGTCTTTTGCTCCCCTTTTGATTTTCCCTCACCGTTGCAGTGTCCCCCTTGTGTAGACTCTTCTGATTTTCCTTCAGTTGACTCACATAGCTATAGGCTATTCTTCATCGGCTACAATCTACATTCTTCTTTATGAACTTACAGTTTGTAATGTTTATGGTTTTGAGAACACAAGACCGGTATTATTTATTTATTTTTAGCAGTGGTGTAGCTTATTATGCTACTTTTGACCCTCCATTTGTCCCTGCTTATATTAGCTTGATTATTGCTTTTTAACAATTAAAATGTATTTTAGCTACAAGATACAAGTTTTCTTCCCCCAACCATGTTTAAGTGCCACCCCCCGCTTATCCCCAACTTTAGCCCTTGTGTTATGGCTGAGTACTGGACTGGACCCAAACGCAAGACTCTGAGACAGACTGGAAGAAAACTCCACCAAGGAGTGTATTTATTTAGCACGACTACCCACACAGGGCAGCAGACAGGCTAAAGTGAAGTCCAGGGACAGACAGGGGTCAGAATCGGGGAATCCGTCAGAGCAGGGGATCAGGAGGGCGAAGAGCAGGAGCAGGGCTAGGATGAGGAAGGCAAGCCAGGCAGGAAAACAGGAGCTGGGCTGGACGGGAACGGGCAAGGCACGCAGGAGAACAGGAGCTGGGCTGGACGGGAACGGGTAAGGCAGGAGAACAGGAGCTGGGCTGGACGGGAACGGGCTAGACAGGAGCAGGCTGGACAGGCAGTAGAAGACGAACTGGACGGGTACACAGGACTGAACACAGGGTCGAGGAGCAGGTCGGGAACAGGGAGGAAAAACCAAAAATTCTGGAAGGTAATATGACAAGCACAAGGCAGGGCACAAGCCGATCTGGCACAGAACAAAGAAACTGGTGAGACTATATGCCAGATTACTGACGAGACAACGAGGAACCGGTGAGATGAGAACACATGAGGAAACACAATTCAGGTGCGGGGAAGTGGAGACATAAAATGGAGGGAGAGAGGGAAAACACGGAACGGAATGCACATAGAAACGGAAAACCAGGAAATCGGGACAGAGGCACCGGACGTGACACCTTACTTATTAACTGTCGGTTTATTGCAGGAGCACTGTATTTGGTTTAAATATACGTTCCACTTTGAGATGGTTTCTATGGTTTTTATTTATACTGTTATACTATATAAAATAAGACTTATTTCTCCATTGCAAGGGCAGGATTTGATCTTACTGTTTCTGTGTAACGACATCTACCCTTAATGCCGCTCCCCTCATCTGACTCACTAAAACTCAACTCAGTCTGGGAATCTTTGTTTGAGTATGACTAGATCGCTCCTATATCCTGCAACATCTCTTTGAATCAGTACTTCTCTTCTGGGTCTTACATTCTCCTCTTTCTCTCCGAGTCATTGCAGTTCTTCAGACTGTCTAGGTGGGCACAGTATATCTGTGTCTCTACAAGCCCTAGCAAAGATCCAAATGAAAAATTTAGAAAGTCAGTACAGTACATCTGTATCCCATGACTACTCAGTCTTTGTAAAAAAAAAAAAAAAGTTGTTTTCAAACTGAAAAAATGACTTTTTCACTTATCAAGTATTGATGTGCATTGGCAGATTTAGGCATAAGAGCAGCTATTTCTGGAAATAAAAATGTTTTCTTTCCTGGTATATGCCATTAGAGCTAGAGAAACATTCAAAGCGCACAAGCTTTCAACAGTAAAAAAAAATATTGTCTTCTTCGTCTGTGCTTAATGCATTTTGACCGGTGAATATTGTGGTAGAAATGCATGTTCATGGCCCTTAACCTGAGTCTGGCTAAACTTGATGCAGATTGTTACACCATTCATTACAGTTTACTGCTGACTTCTGATTGTAAACTTACTAGTATTAAGTAGCTTAACTATTTGTGATTAGCTGGCCCTTGGGGAGCTCTAAACAGGAATTGAATAATTATATAATCTTGTTAAATCAAAAATAATGTTGGTGGGGCCCCCTAGCAGCCATGGGGTTCTAAGCAACCACTTATGTCATGTGCATGTAGTTTTAGTAGGATGTTGCAGTTTGAAAATGTATTTGTTACAAATCAGTATGTACATGCATTGTAAATGTAACCTGTATTATAATAGTTTAAGTTTACAAATAAAGCTCAAATTAATTCAGTTTAATTCTAAAAGATAGGACTCTATAACACACTCTGCTTTAATATTAATTAAGGTTTGTGGGTAAGGTTTGTGCTAAAAAAAAATGCAAAACTCAAATGTCATGTATCTTCTGTCATCCAAAATGTTATTGCATGGGATGTGGTGTGAATTTCTGCAAATAAGTCTCAGTTTATCTCATGGATTGTGGAGGTGAGAATAAGCTCTGCGATCATACAATGAAGTCATAATTATCTTTATTATTGCCTTGCCATTCACTGAGACATTTCAGAGAGTGTTATTCAGATATTCAGTGAATAGGAATCACAGGGCATGCCACAATGAAAGCACTTATCCCTTTGCAGTAATGGACTTTTGATGTATGACTGGGATAACATGGAAAATGCAAGTGACACAAAATGTGCATTTAAAGATTCATTTCCATCTATCATGATGGGTAGGCTGTGACTTGAGGTGCTCACAACGAGCACCCATGTGATGAGTGAACTCCTTACGCCACTGCCATGGAGCATTTTCCTATCTGCAAAGTATGAGGTGGAGACAAACTTGGGGAAGCTTATTTTGTGCAATGGTAAGTCACATTGGTGAGTACACTGGTTGTGAGGCCTGAGCAAGATATATAAGCGGAATCCATGAGGAAAAAAATAATAAAATGTACATTACAAGTCTATTTATTATCATTCAGCAGGGAGTCTCCCTTGCAGTAACACACACAAGCCAGATGTGACCCATGTTTCTTCTATAAAATTGTTTTTTTATTGCTCTGCTTAAGGTTCCGTTGGTGAATCATTCTGTAAATTGACAATGTAGTGTGATCATAACAATTTTAAGACACACTCCCTTTGTCTTTCTCTCTCCTGGCTGTTGTTTTCTCTCTGCCTTTCTCTCTCGCTCTCTCACCCCATCTTTCTGTTCTCGGTACTCTCTTGCTGCTTCTCTCTCTCGTCTGTCTTTCTTGCTCTATGGCAGTAGGCACAATGAGAACAAGATTTTTATGATGATTTTTTAAATTATGATTAGGGAATTACATATTTACAGAACAAATTAAATTATAATTTGTTACTGTGTGTAGTAATCAAAATGAGGCCAACAAACAATATTGGCTATCTTAGCTCAGACAAATTAGACAAGCTCTATTCAAGAGCAATGCTGCCCAATTTTTCCTAAATTATTTAATGTATCTTGGCCCTGTATTTTTTATTCTTTCCATCTGAAGAGAATGTGGTCATTCAAACTTTATGGGCTCTATTTTCCGGCCAGCACATTGGCAAAGTGACATTTTCGGAATTTATTTTCATGCTCCTGAGCCCATGTGACTCACCGTGCACCGGAAGTGGGAGGAGAGTCACTGGTAGAAGTGTGTCAGTCCAGATCGAGCAGCAAAACTGCAAATTTGGGGCTCTATTTTCCTGCCAGTGGCGAGCCATCACTGGCGAGGTTGCAATTTTGAGACCACGTTTACAGCGCAAATCACACCACAGCGTATGGCGAGTTGCTCATTTTGGGGCTTTCCCCAATGCGTGCATGATCATAACCTATTCAAAAGCTAATCAACCGTTTTCGTGGATCATATATGGTCCAATTTGACTTTGAATTAAATCCCCCAAGCAGGAAAAAATTATACTTTGCATTTAGTGCTCATTGTCTTTTTTATAATGTATTTCTTGTGTTCTTGTATTTCTTTCCGTTTTTAATTGTTTATGACTGCTATTATACTGCACTGTTGTCCCACGGGTACTGTATTGTTTCGTACTCATCTGTAATGAGAATAATGACAAACTTGGTGCATATATTCACTCTTATTGTACATAAGCCCTCCCGACCACGACCGAATGGGTCACAGTTTGACTATCCTTTATTCCATCTCTGCGTTTATGGTTCTCTGCACCCGTGAGCTGGCGTTCCGGTTTCTTTTTCGCCGTCTGCTCCATGTTTTCCCGTCTTCTGCTCATTACCTGGCGCCACCTGTTCCTGGTTTCCTGTGTGCTATTTAAGCACGCTGTTTTCGCCTTCCCGCGCTTGTGTGTCTTTGTTGCCACGTTCACCAAGCCAGGAAAGCCGGAAGACTGGATTTTTGCTTCCTAGAGTTTAGGTTAGATTCCTCTTTACTCTAGTTTCGGTTTCTTTTTCCTTTGTGCTCTAGTTATTCGCCTCTTTATTTTGTCTCTGACGTTTATCAGAGCTAGAGGTTTGCTACCGGCTTATTTTTCTCGCGCTGCTTATTTCTGCGAGTTCGCCCATTCTGTGGGTTGTTTTATTTTGGCTCATGCCGGGATCATCTCCCTTTATTTTGGTATCTGCTCATTATTCGAGTCATTATCCAGAGCTATTGGGATTGATTTCTGTTTTCGGTACTTTACGAGATAATTTTCTCTCTCAGATAATCTCTCTACTCGAGTTTACGAGTTTCGTCCTGTTTTGATAAAGGACGTTTCATTTCGTTTGTTTTTTCGGGAGTTTTTGTCCTGCCTTTCTTTATTTTTTCTTTTCTAGTGATTATTCACTTGCGTGGGTAATATTTTGTATCCTTTTCTGGTCGCCTCTGATCCTCCTACCCGACCCCCCTGACAGTTCTGCTATCGTTTTTTACTAAACCACATGATGCGGGATATCCCGACATGGTCAAAACGAGTCCAATGCACACGACTCTTAAAAGGACTGAAAAGAGGTAATTTGATTAGCTATGGTGCAGCTGAAGCACACCCACTGATACATATGCAGCATAACCCAGCCCATTTTCAACCTGCGCAGCACACTGTGAGCTGTGCGCTCCTCGCCTCTTGTCCGAAAATAGCTAAATTCAGTAGCCACGCCCAGTGCGCCATACACTACACCACTGACTATGACGGGCTCGCCGCACGCCATGTGCTTGCCGGAAAATAGAGCCCTATGTGTCACATCAAAGTGTCAAATAACAAAAATTGCCTCATGGAAGAAGACATCATTTAGATGAATGTTTAAACAGCTGAAGAAAAATGACACTCCATAAAGGATATGTTTATCCTTGATTGTCAAGTTAGTTTTACAAAATGTACAAGTTTTAAATTGCAACTTAAAATAAATATCTATTGTAAAATAGATCTCAACAAAAACATTTTCAATGTACAAAAATGCCAAGTTACTCACCAATACAAAGTAGTGTCTAAAAGTCATTAAAACTTCTAAATGTAGGCCTGCCATTAAACGTATTGCTATCAGAATGAGGCCAAGTTACAATAAACAATATTGGCTATCTTAGCTCACACAAATTAAACAAGTTATTCCAAAGCAATGCTACCTAATGTTTCATAAATTATGTCATGTAACCCTTTTTCATGAATATGGTCATTCAAACTTTGTTTCACATCATAAATTGTTCATTGTGGGCCTGGAGTATTTGTAATGATGAAATCTGCAGGAAGAAGATGAAAAATAACCCAAGTTCAGGGTTTTATTGTGTGGACGTGTGAAGCTGTATCTGAATTATGTGTGTTTACATGACGTCAGAAGGTATAGAAGTTCTTAAGGGCTGAGTGTCTGTGGTCATTGGTACTTTTCTGGGTTTCCTACAGAAATAACCACAAACTGGTGGCAGCTGTGGCCCGACATAATCATCACAGCTGCAACCCTTTGCCTAATTGTTGGACTCTATAAAGGTCTGGTCGTTGCTAACATAATTTGTGAACAGGAACCTGTGGGGTTGCTTTTGTGGCTCTTTTTGGAAGCTGTGCCTTTTGGGAATTGTTAGTTTTGATATCATTTCTTGATGTTTTGTGTTCATAGGCTGGAAAGGATAAATAAAAGTTGGTAAGCCCTCAGTGTTCAGTTGCATCTGACATTACAGCCACTGCCAATAATCTATTATTATTTTTTTTATTTTATTTTTTTTAAGTCGCTTGATGTAGCAAGTTTATTTTAAGACCACTCAAAATGTTCCTAATGCTGTGCAATGGGTATGTGACTGCTGAGTTGTAAACACTAGCATGCAAAAAATGTGTAATACAGACAGGCACACTTGCCATGAGAATCCAGGTGAGGTTACTCCTGTCTTGTCAACCAAATATAACCCAAAGTGTCAGTCACCCAGTGAAAACTGATTTTGATTGACAACCTTATGTCTGCTACCCTATCACTATATGTACTTTTGAGAACTGTCAAAGCTTGTTTTGGTTTGATTATATAGCGTTTGCCCTTAAAGTGCATTTTACTGAATTTTGCAAAGAACTATTGGAGTGTGAAGCAAAGGAAATGGATGCCTTCACTTTAGATGAATATGTACACTGCACATCTACAGTTCGTATTAAACAGTTACAGCATTCTTCCCACCAATTTATTGGGAGCAATTGTCTAAATTTTAGTAACGATCTCGTCAATCATAACAATTTTAAGACACACTCCCTTTGTCTTTCTCTCTCCTGGCTGTTTTCTCTCTGCCTTTCTCTCTCGCTCTCTCACCCCATCTTTCTGTTCTCAGTACTCTCTTGCTGCTTCTCTCTCTCGCCTGTCTTTCTTGCTCTATGGCAGTAGGCACAATGAAAACAAGATTTTTATGGTGATTTTTTAAATTATGATTAGGGAATTGCATATTTACAAAACAAATTAAATTATAATTTGTTACTGTGTGTAGTAATCAAAATGAGGCCAACAAACAATATTGGCTATCTTAGCTCAGACAAATTATAAAGCTCTATTCAAGAGCAATGCTGCCCAATTTTTCCTAAATTATTTAATGTATCTTGGCCCTGTATTTTTTCTTCTTTCCATCTGAAGAGAATGTGGTCATTCAAACTTAATGGGCTCTATTTTCCGGCCAGCACATTGGCAAAGTGACATTTTCGGCATTTATTTTCATGCTCCTGAGCCCATGTGACTCGCCGTGCACCGGAAGTGGGAGGAGAGTCACTGGTAGAGGTGTGTCAGTCCAGATCGAGCAGCAAAACTGAAAATTTGGGCCTCTATTTTCCTGCCAGTGGCGAGCCATCACTGGCGAGGTTGCAATTTTGAGACCACGTTTACAGCGCAAATCACACCACAGCGTATGGCGAGTTGCTAATTTTGGAGTGTGAAGCAAAGGAAATGGATGCCTTCACTTTAGATGAATATGTACACTGCACATCTACAGCATTCTTCCCACCAATTTCTTGGGAGCAATTGTCTAAATTTTAGTAACGATCTCGTCAAGCAACGTATTGCATGGATCGTGCTCTGGGTATTTGTAAGCCGTGGTACTCTGACACCTGGACTATTGCAATTTCCTTTACACCAGTTTTCCTCATCATCTTTTAGCGCCTACAGTTCTGATCCAATTTTTATGAAACTTTGCAAATAGGTTGACAGGCGGCCAAGGACCTGAATTCTCAAAAAAATAACAATAATTTCAATTGGTTAACTACAAGTATTTTCATTTTATTAATTTCCACCAGCATCTAATGTTAGGGTAGGTGGGAAACAGGACCCAATAGCAGGTGGGAAGTAGGAAAACCAAAGTTTAATATAGGGGCAAGGCAGCAATCCAAAACCAGGGAGGTGTAAAGGGACACAAAAAGAAAACAAAACAAAGAACAGAATACAAAAATAAAATAAAGACAGGAGAAAGACTCGGGATAACAAAAACTAAGAAACAGATACTCAGACAACTCGGGAAGGTACTCAGAAAAATCATAAGACCACTGAAGCAAAAACCAACAGTGACAAACTCACGAAGAAGGACTGAAATAACAGGGTTATATACACTGAGGGAGACAGACATAATGGGAATCAGTTGTGCAGAGGTGGGGAGGGGAAATTACTCACAGCTTACAGCAAAATAAAACGATAAGGGAAGCTGATAATACAATAACGAGGGAAGACGAGACACAGACTGGACTTAACTGTTAACATACAGAAAAGACATGACCTGGATTGAGAGAAACCCATGCACACAATGAGACAGAGGAATGCGGAAACGAGGTACAGCTATAGCGAGTATAGAATCACAAAGATATTCAGAGATAGAACAGAGGAAACGAAAAACAGCTGCAGATGGAAACTAATATTGCATTAGTAAATTCGTAGGTTAGTAGAAACTCTAATTCCCTGACGTTAGGAGATTAGTTGATTAGTATTATTTACAAGTTAGTCGTTAGTATATTAGTAAGAAATCTAATTCTAAGCAGTAAGTAGTAATTAGTAGATTAGTAGTATTAACAAGGGTAATTAGTAAAGAAGGAAGTAAATGAGAGTGGAAATACAGCGAAACCCGAAATCACCAAAGGCTCCCGAATAGTGTAACGAAGACAGGGGAGTGACGGTAATACAAACACGGAACAGTGAAACCATAAATTAAAATAAATTCAAGATAAGAAAAATGATAAAGAACCTAATAAGAATAAACAAACAAGCTCACAATAAGAAACATAAATGTACAAACAAAGACAGAATGCAGAAACCTGACATCTAATGAACAGACATTGGACCTTACACCTTTTGAACGCATGATGGTGATGGGGAGAGCAACACTTGCAGATTTTGTCAAAAGCTTTTTCTCATTTTCTCATAGAAACATAGTATAACAAACAAAAGTACCTCACGCTCTAAGACAAAGAGCATAGACGAGAGGTAGAGAAAATAAAAGAAAACTGAGCGGGTGTAGACAGAAAAACAGTCTGTTACCTTAGCTCTGTAGCCAAAGAGCTGAAAACAAAAAGGTAACCGAACAAGAGAATAAAGGACAAAGAAAAGAGATTGGAGCTTTAAAGAAAATAACCAATCCTATATATCTTAACCGGACTTGCTACGTTTCTTATTTATACAAACCAGAAAGGCAGTGACTGTGTTCCTATACCTTACCGACTTTGATGTCAAATAGCAACGACAATATCGAAGTGCAGGAAAGCGGAAGTCCTGCGCTATTTATAGCCGACAGGAAACCGAACACAGGTGTGGGAAATAATGACTGGGCAAGATCCAAACACCGGGAGGGACACGGAAAAAATCAGGTGGAGCGTCAGACGACGCCAAATCGAATAACAACCGCAGAAACAACAGAGGCTGCCAATAACCATGACACCTGCAATTCACGTTTTTAATGAATGAGTGTAAAACTACATGTAAATACTGTTAAGTAGCTTTTGTAGGTAGATAGTTCATTACAAATGCATAAATGTTATCTATTCAGTTTGTTTGCAAAATAGAAATGATCTAGCAGCGAACTCATACGCAAATGTCTAGCTGGTATGAGATTGTGTTGTCACTTGCTTGTTAGCTTGCCACTGTCCAGTCGTTATTTAGTTCAGAGGGATTTGTTTTATATAAGATCAAACCACAGGGATTCAGACATTGCTGCTAACTATAACATTAGCTAACTTGTGCTGGAGTACAGAGCCAAAACAACAAAAAATGTCACTGTTCAAATACATTTGGACTGCACTGTATATGGGCTGGATTCAGAGATGGCCATGATTTAACATGGACTGAGATACGCCGTATTCTAACCTGAGTTTCTCAAAATTTAGGTGGCACAGGGCATGATATTCTAATGACCTGTTTCTTGTACCTGCCCCCTAGGTTGCCAGCTTTGGAAATCAAATAAATCTCAAAATGGTAGTCACGTTCAATGTTTCCTTTTTATTGTATGTGGGGATATGGATGCAAAAACTTCTTTGTGGACGACAACTTTGAAGACAGTACTGTCAAAAACAAAGTGTCGACTGCCTGTCAAAACAAGATAGGTCTATCGCAACGCTGCACCCTACACAAACCACAGCTTTGCGAAGCACAGCAGTTCAATGGGGTTAATCTCCTATCGAAATCTGTTTTGGAGTCCAGGGCGATCATGTCAGTCACTGGACATCGGTCAGAAAGCAGCTTGCGAAGCTCTGGTCACTATCTCTCACCAACAAAACTTGGGGCTGGATACTATCAGATCCGCTAGATAATGTTATTGCGAGTAACATTAATTCCGCTTCTCCATCCTCAACCTGGGCGGTATTTCTTGAAGCAACATTAATGTTACAGAGTTAACATAACTACACGGAGTAAAACCCGGAACCCTCCCAAATGGAACATGGTCTGAAGTAAAAGTAAAAGCTGTTCCGGTTTTTACTCAGTGCAGTTATCCAGCTAACTCATGATCCTGTTTTGTGGAATAGTCTACCCCTATGCTCTATCCCACAAGACCACTGTCTAATGGTAACGTAACGTTACATCCCAATCGTCAACTTCGGAGAGTCAACAGTAAGGACTTACCCTTTTCAATGTCACATTTTACAATAAACGGCAATGTTCCATTTACTTTTGGAAAGTAAAAATTACCAGTTTGCCAGCTAGCTAGTTAACGTTAAATAGTGTAAGTTATAAGTAGCTAGTTATGTAAGTTAGCTAGCTAGCACTAGGTAGGATAACATCAGATACTTAGACGACCAGGGTTCCCTTTTTTCCATTTTTTATATTAGTTTTACAGAGATTTTTGTTTTGTGTGTGTGTTTCTTTTTTTGCTCTACAGCTCAAAACTTATTTATTTTCATATATTTTGTTTAAGATCTTAGTATCTTCTGAAAAATGCACTACGTTTGCATCCTTGAATCTTAGGACTTCTTCGTTTTCGGTGGGGGGAAGGCCCCCCCACCCTACCGCACCCACACATACTAAGGGCCAGATTCAGAGTTGAGATAAGCATGCGCAAATGGGACTTACTCCCGAAATTCCGCGTAGCTTAAGCTACTTGTGATTCAGACATGTGATTTATCCGCTGTTTTAAGCGTCTCTCCAGTAGATATGGAGCATTACGTGCGCGGGGTGGAGATTTGATGAAAATGAGGCGTGTCTGCAAGTTGTTCAAGATACGCATATTCAGAGTTTTCACTTAATAATTTTTTTCCATGCAACTTTGTTTGGGAAAAAAAGGTTGTTTATGTCTAGCGCCGCTAATAGATTATTATGAAAAATACAGCATCTTTCACATAAATGGATATTAGAATTGAGTGCATGTTATTTGAACATAATATTGGTCATATTCTCCTTTGCATAGCTAACTTGCAATTATCAGAGAGCTGTCATAAAAAAGAAAAATATGTAAAAGTATTCTATGATTGACTGTCTGGTATATCGTACCAGACACATATCAGATGGATTAATTGATAGACAGTGTCTGGATCATATTCGCTTTGACGGAGAGATGATTTGTGTCAGCACAGTTTCTCCAAAATTATTAAGTTGAAGACGTTGCATATAGGCTATTGTGTTCAACCACCGTAGGCAACATGACTTTATTAAGTAAATCGTTAAAAAAATATTTGATTTAAAAAAAAAAAAACAATTTCAGTAAATCCAACAATTTATTTGTTTACCTAATAATATTGCGTGCAACCACTGTCCAGTGATAATTTCTTTTGATTGTGTGACGGGTATATCCCAGTCATTAATAGAAGCTACGATAATTTTTATCAATGCGATGTAATAACATGTTCACTGCATGCCTATACCCCGTCATGCAAGAGCAATTACGATGCGCAAAGGCAGGATTTTCCAAAAGGTAAATGCGATTATTAAAGTCACTGACACGTTGAAAACGCATAACCCCACAAACATTTTTTTAGTAGATACCTGGCAACCCGGGGGGCAGGTAATTAGAATATTATGCCATTTTGAGATAAGCACCTGTGCAACACAAGTTAGAATACGGCGTAAGTCAGCTCGTGTTAAATCCGTGCAGGAGAGGCACTTAAGCGCATCACTTAAGTTGGCCATCTCTGAATCCGGCCCTTAGTGCACAAACATATTTCTGTCCTCCCGTTTCCAAACCCAACAGCCACCACTGGTGTGGATATTAAAAAATAAATTAGAAAATTATCTCATTTTAACAAGAAGTTTGCGCTATAACAAGATCCTGAACGGAAAATATTTTTTTCACTGTGGCAGCAATGCACAGCCGTAGTATCCCGAGTTCTGAATCCTGAATTTCAATTGTCGTGTCTGATAATTTTGCAATGTACCATTATTTTTGCCACTGCTCTACTTAATGACAAATCAAAGTTTTGTTAAACATTCACTCTCTCCTCACACCCCTTTCCCACTTGAGGCCTGAAGACAATAGGTGCCCAGCTCTCAACCCATCTGTGTTAATATCACCTGGATCTACACTGGTAGTGGCATGAGGTGCCCAGTTCATGAGCAACTAACTGGAATTACAAGGAGGTCCAAAGCAGCAAGGAAAGCCAGATGGATCAGCAATATGAGGAAGCAGAGCTGGGACACTCCACCCAGCCAGTTTAAGGGTAAAATTTCACACAGCTTCAGTCTGCCTCATTCTATCTCACACAGGATTTGGAGAGCCCAGCGCTCTAGTGGAAAAGTATTTTCTGGGGTAGGAACCTGTGTGTGACGCACCCCTTGCATTTGGCTCTTCTGTGAATCACTTGTTTGGATTGTATTTTCATTCAGGTTAAAAAGAAGAAGTACTGAAGATGAAATATGTTGGCTCTACCTGCATGGGTCTGATAGTAAAAGCAAACAAGCAAGCACTAATTAAATAGGCTCAAATTATTTACTGCTCCAACTCTATTTGGCATGAATAATGGCTTTGTCAGGACGGAAAGAGTTGTATGTTTTATGAAGAGATGTTTGTAGCCAGCTGAGTAATATCTGTACACAGCAATCTACATACACAGTACAGTATGTTTAACTAGCAATAAAATGTCTCACATTTGCTGCTAATGTACTTTGTACACTAAATTGTAGTTCCCTAACGGGAAAATAAAAGTTATTCTATTCTATAATACTGTAACACATTTTTTGATTGTATGCATTGTTTGTGCACTTAATACTACGGAAGCCGACAGGTACAAAACAACGACAAATCGGAAAATACAACAACAAGTTACAAAACGCATCAATAATTCAGAGAACAACTGCAAATCAGAAAAAAACAATGACAATTCAGAAAACAACTGTCATGGTTTCTGCCTGTTCAGGTTCTGTTTTCGGGCATTGCCTCTAGAGGCTGCGAGAGGGCGCTCCCGTCTTTAGTTCTCGTTCCCCGGGAATAATTAATTATTTCCTTAGGTGCACTCTGCCCTACTTAAGCTCAGTTCACTCGTTGTTTGGGGCTTTTGTGTCATTTTTGCCACGCTAAGCCAGGTAACGATATAAGTCGTCATATTAACGTTAGCAGTAATACAAAGCAATTCGCATTTGAACTTGAACTAGCTAGTTAGCAGTACAAGGGTCTCAGTCTAAAAGAGGAAGAAAAAAAAACGTTAGTCTCTGCTATACCACGTGCCCAGCCGAGACCACCCTAGGATCACCTCAACTCCTCCCATTTTTATGTTAAGGATCTTGTGACGTCACGAACCCCCGGAAACCAGCGTATTGGTAAGCCTACACAAAAACTCAGAAAACACCCATTTTGATTAAACATGAGATTTTCGGACAAAAACTGTTGTGTATGATCATAATCTAACCCAAAACATCGGTTTTCAATGGGAAAAGTCATTTTTTGACTGCAGAATCACTTTAAGATATTAATTTGAAGGAAGATGACCTGCTTGCGGAATGAGGGTTTGCTAATTTGAGGGAACAAATTAATTAATTTGAGGGAACTAATTAATTATATCGAGGGAACTAATTAATTAATTCTTGTCCCAAACCCATGTGGTTACGTTCTATTCCATCCCATAAACTTAACACAATGCTGGTTTGGCTCGTCATTTGCTTTGTCTTTGAATTCTTCATCGACTAATGCTTAGTTTTAGTGGCCAGGTGTCCACAGTACCAATTAGGAGCCTATTGATTCACCTCAGCCTTTCTCAACGATCTAAACCTGCATTGTGTTAATGAGTTTAAGGGGGAAATGATGAAAGTACAGTCCAATGAGCTCCACCTGGCTGCTACACCACCTAATCAATGATGATTGGTAGACCAGACCAGACCTGTTCACCACAGATCTTACATGCTGCTGTACGATCATACCTATTAAATTATGAATCTCTGCGTTATTTGTTTCGGTAATATTGTGTTAATCTGCGTGTTTTGTAACGTTGTGTTTTCAGATTTGTCGTTGTGTTTTGCACCAATTGGCTGATTTGCGGTTGTTTTCTTATTCGTCGGTGTGTTTTATAACTTGTTGGTGCGTTTTCCGACTTGTTGTGTTTTGCACCCGTCGGTGCGTTTTCCGATTTGTTGTATTTTGTACATGTCGGCTTCCGTATAATACAGTACATAAATTGTTTCATAAAAATGGTGGGCTGGTACAGGGCTGCTCGCTATATTACTCTGGCTAGATGACGCTCACACACCACTTTACTCAAAATACTATCAAATATATCAACCTGTCAAATATATGAAATTAACTTTCAGTTACTGCAACTAGGGTAATGGCTGGCAAACCACAATGAGCTTAGTGAGCTAACTGCATCCTCAGGGCTGTACGACGATTCTGAAAGTCATAAATGTTGGCTCAGAAAATAAAGGGTTCCTCTTTCTAGCTGTTCAGTTGGTCATGGACAGAGGATACCTCTTACATTATCCAGTGTTTGTTTTTTTATGGATAATCACCTCACTCCATCAGGGCATAGAGCAGTCTTGCCAAAGGATATAGCTATCATTACACAGAAAGAACACAAGCTCAAATAGTTGCACATAATGCATTGCTGCAATATGTACACACGCATGTAAAGTGTGTACTGTATGTATGCAGTTGTTATTATTATTGCTGGCATGTAGTTTGGTGTTTGTAGTGTTGAATTTCAGAGTGACGGTACTCATCAAAGCTTGGAATTAAATTGAGGCAGAGGTTTTCTACATTCAGACTATAAACTAGTTTAGGGTCAAAGGTCCTGTCAACCTTCAAAATACTGTGAGCTTGATTATTGGACCATGTTTTCAGGGTTAATGTCCTCTGAGCTTTTGTTACTTTTTTGAACATTTTAATACATTGAGAGCTTATTATTTTGTATGTGCTTGAACCAGTGTTTGTATTCATAAACTTCTCAATTTTATTGTAGATTTCCCAAATCTCAAACCACTGGAGGTAAAACTCTCACTATATTGCGAAACAGTAATTTCTCCAAACAATCAATGGGCTCTATCTTGCACTCTCAATGTCAATGTCTTTGCTAGTTTCAGACTGACACAGTTGTCATTTTCCCATCCACGGCCCAAGTTGTTTAACCCTCATATTATGTTCGGGGTCAATTTGACCAGAATCAGTGTTTGACGTCACTTAAAAACCAGTTAACCTTATTTTTTCCTAATTTGTTAGGATTAAATAGTAAACATGCAATAAACAAAATATCATGGTTTCAAAAGTCCTGTACCAACTTTGTATACAAAGGTGTTGTGTGGGGTAATTTGAGGGGTAGCTGTATAAAATGTAAGAAAATATGCAACCTTTTTACTTTTCAACTCTCTTTTATGTGGGTGATTCTGGTGGCACTTTCCTACAGGTTTTAAACTTTAGAAACTTTCACTTACCTCAGGCTCTAAAATTAGATATTTCAGCATAGATTTTTAGAAGTTTGCCTTGGTCAAAAGCCGCAAAAGATAGGAAATTCAAATGAGCACCAACAAGCCAAACTTCAGCTCTCTACACTATCAGGGATTTCCAGTACTCCGTTTTTTATATCTGACTGCTACAGTTCTGTAGCTATGTTGGTCCACTGCATTTCAAACAACATGTACTCATCACTGGGCAGATTGGTTCAAATCTTCTCTCAAAGAGCGTAATTCATACTCTTAGAGTGTGTGCTGCCACCCATGATAGTGACCTGTACGAAACGGCTTTGCATATTCCTGACCAAGCCAAACTTGAAAATGCGCTTCAGATGTTTGGATAAGTCAGGTGGAACATTACTACACAGCCCTCAGAAGGTCGGAGCATTCTTTGTAGGGTGTTGTTTGTTGCATAACATTGCCAAAAGTCTTGGATGTCTCCTGGACATAAATGAGGACACATTACAGGACTTTAGAAGGCATGATGCTGAACTACATGTGTCGATGTCAGTGAACGTCAGCAGCAGCATGAGGAGGGAACAGAAGAGCAGCTTCATCTATAGCCTACTAAGCAAATTGAATTGTTTATTTAATTGAAAAAAAAATCCAAAACTTTGTCCCACAAGTTTCTAAAAACTGTGCTCCTTCCCCATCTCTTTAAACATTGACTAAAACATGTATTTCTAACAGTACTCAGTAGCAGAATACCAAGCCCACCATATGGTTTTATATGCCTCGAAAGCAGTCTTATCAGTAAAGAACAACCTTCCCATACGAATGCATGTCTCTGATGTTCTGTATAACTTATATTCTTGATGATGATTCTCAATGTTTAAAACCTGTTTTTAATGGTGGCAACAAGCTTGTAAATTTTCAGGAAATCTTTTATTTAAGAGCAGAAGGTGACAGGAAATCCTCTAATGGATGAACACTTGTTGTGCATGCCCAGTTCAGACTATTGCCAGCGCTAGATATCTTGTCTTTGCTCCATTAAATGTGTTAGGTTAGACGAAAATGATTGTATCTGAGGTGAAGGTCAGTGTTAATTGGAGGTATTTCCCTATATAACACTGACCTTCACCTCAGATACATCTTTGTTTGGGACCTGGAGGGGTGGGTAAGACACCATCATTACCGTTTGACCCGTGCTTATCAGCAGGTGGCGGCCAAGGCCGCCAAGCAGCAGCTCTGGGATAAACAGTGATATTTCCGACGGGCCAGGGACCTCTCTCTAGTGACAGGAGAGAGGGTCCTCCTGAGGAACTTCCAGCGGTGGGAATTTGGTAAGCTGGCCCCTCGGTGGCAACCCCGGTCTTACATCATTGTCCGGCAACTGCGTCCAGGGTTCCCCGTATTTGAGATCCGGCCGGAGGGTGGCGGACCCTTGAGGACTATCCACTGTAACCATCTGCGGCCGTGCCCGGTGGGAGGATGGGGTGAAGCACCAGTGCCACGGCCGGTGCTCCTCCGGGAAAATGAACTAGAGCCATATTTCCCGGAGCCGGTTCCTGTGGCCCTGGGTCCTGAGCCCAGCGCCTGCCATAGAGCAACCGGCGGAGGAGGTAATTATTGATGCGCCCCCTGTTGAGCCGGAAGGCCAGTCCCCTCGACGCATGGGGGGGGGGGGGGGGGGGGGGTGTAACATGTTCACGGTCTCCCTCAGTGAGGAGGGAATGTGCGCGGTTTCTGTGGTAGTAAATGGGATAATTGCGAAGCTGGATTAAATGAGTGAAAGACTGATTGAATGATTGGAAGGTTGAGTGATTGGATGAATGGATGGTACTCATTGGATAATTGGGTGATTGTAAGGGGAACGCTGGGGCTGGGTTCCCTGAGGGAATACAATGAGCGCACCTGAGGTAAACGGGAGAGGTGATGGAAGGCGAGCTAGAGAGGGTGTGTTTGCCTCTGGGAGGAACCCACAGACTGGCATAGCCTCTGTCAGTCGTGCTTGTGTAAATAATTGTTTTAAATTAATTGTGCAAAATAAAAATTATTTTTACCTTTTACTTCTGTCTGGTGTACTGTTTGGAGAGTGGTGTATCCGCAAAAACCTGGTCCGGATTCGGGCATGGGATTTGCCCAGTTTAAACCGTGACAGTTATTTTCTGCCTATATGTGGTGTACAGTGTAGGCTAAGTTTCAACATGGGCAAAATCTCAAAGATTTGTCTGCACAACATTACACAATTCAAATTGGGAGTAGTAATATCTTGGAACTAATTGTAATTGATTGACAGCCTTAATATCCCAAAAAAATGCATTCTATGCTTTCCAAAGAGGGATAATCATTAGTCATTAGACAGTTGGGAGCTATTCTCAGAGCTGTGCATGTCACGAGCGTATTTCAAAACAACACGCGCCATTAAGCGTATGCGTCTCCATGGTTTTGCGCAAGAGAGCGCATACGTATTACTAGTGAACTCCGGTGAGAAATCGAAGTGACAAAAATATTTTTAGTGCTTGAAACTGGTGGATGCTGTAGCCATCCTCTAGTTTCAGATGAGATTTACATCCATGACTCTGAAGCAGACAGCATGGATTCCAAGTATTGCCTTGTGTACAAGGTGTGCATGTATGTTTTATGGTGTTGTATTCATAATCTGATAAAAAAAAAGTTTTCAACGTACAAAAATTATTTATAAAGTTACTCATGCATAGCCTACAATGCAGTGTCTATCATTAATTAAAACTTAATTAATTAATTAAAAGTATTGATAGGCTAAGTTACAACAAACAGTATTGCCTATCGTAGCTCACACTAATTAAACTAGCTCTATTCCAATTCAATGCTACCCAATCTCTCCTAAATTATTTCATGTAATTTGATCCTGTGTTTTTTCATCTTACTATCTGTGAATTTGTGGTATTGTAGTCATTGAAAATTTGTGGCACATCAAAGTGTAAAATGCCGATTATTTATAATGGAAATAATTTGCAATTCACGTGTTACACTTACAAATGTAAGGAAATGAGTACAGTATAGGCTCTGTTTGAGTTGAACAATTGTCTGCATCCAGTGCTTTGGGTGTATGAAAAGCACAGCATGCATAATAATAATACATTATTAGTATTATTATTTGCATTTGAATAGAAACCTGTGTGGTCCTACAGAGACTAGACAATTTTTTGTACACAAAATTGTGTTCACAAATAAAATTTGTCATTATTAAACATGTTAAAACAATAAGGGCCGGATTCAGAGATGGCCAACTTAAGTAGTCATGTGCTTAAGTGCCTCTCCTGCGCGGATTTAACGCAAGCTGACTTAGGCCGTATTCTAACTTGTGTTGCGCAGGTGCTTATCTCAAAATGTGGGTGGTACAGGGCATGATATTCTAATCACCTGTTTCTTGTACCTGCCCCCCGGGTTGCCAGCTATCTACTAAAAAAATGTTTGTGGGGTTATGCGCGTTCAACGTGTCAGTGACAGTGCCTTTAATAACCGCATTTGCCTTTTGGAAAATCCTGCCTTTGCGCATCGTAGTTGCTCTTGCATGACGGGGTATAGGCATGCAGTGAACGCATAAATACATCGCATTGATCAAATGATCATAACTTCAATTGATGACTGGGATATTGTCACATCCCGTGCTTCTGTGTCTTGATTTCCTGGTTTTTCCGTTTATATGTGTTTTCTGTATGTGTATTCCGTTCCTTGTTTTCCCTTTCTCCCCATTTCGTGTCTCGCACCTGATATGTGTTTCCTCATGTTGTTTCGTCTCACCTGTTCCTCATTGTCTCTTCGTTAGTCTGGCATATAGTCTTCCCTGCCCTGCATACATGCTTGTCTCAAACCTTCCAGTGTTATTTCCTGCCTGCTCCCTGCCTGTTCCCAGTCCTTTGTCGATACGTCCTGCTCCTGTTCTCCTGCCTGCCTTGCCTGTCCCCTTCCAGCCCTGTTCCTGTTCTCCTGCCTGCTTTGCCTGTCCTCGTCCAGCCCTGCTCCAGTCCTCCTGCCCGCCTACCCATCTCCGTCCTAGCCCTGCTCCAGACGTTTCTGCCTATTCTGCATTGTTCTGTTTGCTGGCCCTTTACCCTGTTCTGTCGATCCTGAATAAAGCCTTATTCATATTACACCTTTGTGTCTGCGTGTGGTTCCCCTTACAGATATACCCATCACACAATCAAAAAAAGAATCGCTGGACAGTGGTTGTATGCAATATTACTAAGTGAACAAATAAATCACTGGATTTAGCCTACGATTTAGCCTACCTAATAAAATAATGTATGGTAACATAATAGCCTATATGTAACGTCTTGAACCACACGGACTGCATATGATCTGCCTATGAACATCTATTAAAAGCAAGCCATTAAAGGTATACTATGTAGTTTCAGAAGTTCAGAACACTAGATGGCGTATAGAGCACGTAGGAGAAAAAGGCTCGACGAACGTTATGTATCATGTGTTCTTCTCAGACATGCACGACGACGCACGAGCATTGTGGTGATGTTTCACACATATTTTCCCTGACTGACTTCACAGCCAAGATGTCGGCCGGAGGAAGTGATACAGGAGGGAAAAAAAGAAAGCCTGGCCAAGACGTGGAATGGAGAAAATTAATGGGAAAAAAAACGACGTAAAGTAAATATAGGTGAAGAGGCTTTTCCCAGGTGGAGAAAGTTTAAGTCAGAGAGGGGATTCCGTACAGATGCAGAGATGACATTATTTCTACTGGACTGGTAAGTCACGTTTGCTGGCTCACAACAACTTAGGTAGACATTACTGTAATGGTAGCTGTTTTAGCATTGGCAGTAACTACAGTTTGCTTCCCATTTTTTTTCTAAGCAGAGGGTTTTATCTTTTTTCCACTCCATTGAAGCGGTACCGCCCATTCATGACGTTTACACAATTTTAGCTGTCTCTGGCTTTAAAGATGGCAGCGGGATGTCAACAGTGTAGCATTCAAAACATTAACAAAAAAACACTTTGCAAATGACTTATGAGGTAGGAAATACATTCAACATGTTTATTAGACCACAAGGACACATACAATGTTTTTTTTGGGGAGAAAATTTGAATGTAAACATGTATTTTAACAGGCATGTTTTTACTGAGCAAAAGCAGGACCAGGTCATCGTTAAGTCATGTTGACTCCATCTTTTTGTTGTGCAAATTTTTTTAAAGTACCTATGGGCCTATAACTCATTCCAAAACCGCATGGCTAACTTGTTGGCTAGCTGTAGTAGCCTAAGTTCACGTAAACATGGCTGAATGTTGTCTCACAACGTTAACCCAGTCATTTTTTCACCCTTGGTCACACTGCCATCTTGTGGTGTATTTTGCCAACTACAGCCAATCAGATGTAGCTGGTTGGTTGAAATTTAGTTTTTAGTGTAGTTTCTGCTGCAAGCCCCCGCCCTCATACACATGTACACTTTGATATGACTTATCAGCTATAAAATAAGATCGGCACTAAATAACTTGCTAATTACTAATACAGTAAAGTTAACTAATAAAGTAGTGTTATTTTTTTGTATATTTCACAAACTTCCCCACTATAAAATGCGTGTCAGTGAGGGCAAAAGTAGCCCCCTTTTTTATTTCCTACACTGATGAGAGTCAATTGAAGATGGGGGGTTTTCAGAATATTTTTTGGCGGTAATTAATTCAGGCAATCTGTCAACACTGGAATCTGAACATGGCAGTGAGTCAGTTCCTTTTGTTCACCAAACGGATTTGAATCGTTCACGAAAGACATACCACTAATGGCAGGATTCGTAGAGGGCGAGTTTGGCCTTTAGTATTTTAATTAGAATTATGTCAGGAAATGCAATCGCGATTTGTATTTCAATTTAGGCACGGATATGCTTCCATCGTGGAAGCCTGGAAGGGGTGAAGCAATACTGATTGGATAGCGGGGTTGATTAAACGCGTTCGGCCACATGATAATTCATTTAGCTATATTATGCTCAACATGGTATTTCACAAGGTCGTAATCTATTCAGCTAGGTCGAAAGAGAGCACCCCAGACCATTACAGAGCCACCGGTCAAGTTGGTCAGCAGGTAAGATTAACATTAGAGGAGGTCGAGAGAGGGAGATAGCAATGACAGCTAAAGTTAGCTAGTTTTTATAACGTTATAGCCTCACTTATAGCACAGATCAGAGCCTTTGGCTGTGAACTGACAGTCATGTCACTTCAAATATACACTTTGAACATAGGGCCTATATTTATATATAATTACAGATGTAATTTGTTATGTATGTCGTTGGATGAGCACGGCGCTAGTGTTGGTATGCCAGTGCCCCGATCAAGCTCCACTGGCATCAAAACGACTGGAGGCACAAGCGTTAGTACACCGGCCCCCAGATGCAGCTCTGCAGGCATCAAAATGACCAGCTGCAAAAACCATTAGTGTGCTGGGCGCCAGCTTCACTCCGCGCAGACTGCTGCCAACTCACCAGATGCAGTCCTCCAGCTTATTTACTAAAACTGCCCCGCTGGTGCATCGCTGGATGAAAAACAACCAGCATAGTCCAACTTTAATCGACTAGTGGCCCGATATCAGCATGCTATCTGGGTTTTCACTCCTTGCATCCTTTCCTTGCTCCATAGCTCCGCCCAACAGAGGACGCAGGGAAAGGATGCAAGGATCAGATACGAGGATGGAGGAAACGAGGCAACATGCATTCGGCAAATGGAACATCTTTGCTCAATCAAGCTAATATTAGCGTCATATTATGCTCACGTGCTTAAAGGTTGTATCAGCGATTTTGGGTGGAAACATAAATGATCACATTCATCTGATTTTTCCTCACGATCCGCTAGCTGCCCGCCCCATAAGCAGGCCGTCAAAAAACCGCGTCTCTGTAGGCAGCCTATGCTCCGAGATCGTACACAAAAACAAATGGTACTACCAACCACTCAAAACCAAAATAAACAGTATTCCAACCAATCACAATGATCTGCACAAACACTAATACTCTTATCTCGCTGAAATCTTGACGGATTTACAAACGGTTTGGTTTCTTACAAACGTTATTAACGTGGTTATAATTCTGGATGCTTGAACACTATTTTTTAAAACATAACATAATTATTCATAAGTATGTTTGTTTGGGATTTCGCTTCAGAAGTGACGTCACGTTTGTGCAGATCATTGTGATTGGTTGGAATACTGTTTATTTTGGTTTTGAGTAGTTGGTAGTACCATTGTTTTTGTGTACGATCTCGGAGCATAGGCTGCCTACAGAGACGCGGTTTTTTGACGGCCTGCTTATGGGGCGGGCAGCTAGCAGATCGTGAGGAAAAATCAGATGAATGTGATCATTTATGTTTCCACCCAAAATCGCTGATACAACCTTTAACTATAATGCTTTTTAACTTATTTTTTCATGAATAAACGGTGCTTTTGTTAGTTATAAAGAAACGGTAAAATTGCATTGTCGGAGGGGTGTGCCTGCGACATGGCAGATGTGAAGAGTGGTGGATAATTTATTCATGTCAGGCGTTCCGAGAAAAGGCTTCCGCAAAGGACACACTTGTGTTCCCTCACTGAAGCACCCTCCGGGAGCGTCCTCATTTCCCACTCCTCGCTCCTCCGCAGCGCATTTAGCGGTTTGGAATGTCCTTAAACATGGCCAACCTCGATCGATCGATTTCCGGGTCAGGCGAGGACCGAGGAGAAATAAGCGATTGGAATCCACCCCTAGTGTGAAGCACCCCAGGTATCCCCAGCAACCTGAGGAAGCTTCAGCACCAAGGCAGAGAAGCCAAGGCAATATATCCCATTGTAATCATCACAGGCATAAGACTGACTTTTTTCTACATGGCTGCGGTGCCTTTTGTTTGCATTTGTTGTGGACTTTTACCTGGACCCTTCCCCTGTTACAGTGGCCATCCCCAGCAGTGCATCATAGTCCCTACCAATCTGAAAGAAAACACTCTCTGCTATCAAAACAAATCACTACATCTCCGTGCCACCCTGATTGCAAACCATTGAGTTTGAAGCCCTGAGGTGAAATCGTCTCTTAATTTAATTTGACATTATGCAGCTAGTGTTCTGTGACGTTTGCTTTTTGAAGTGACTTCTCTGTCTTCTGGCCGTGGTTTCTCATATTTTCCATAATATAATAGAAGAGGCCTACAGCTGTGTGCCATTAATGTAATTATTATAATTACAATCCTTAGTGATTAACAGTTGCCCTTCAGTCAACATGAGTCTTTATTCAAAGATCATGTGTTCAAACTGAACTACGGAGATTTGTAGTCAGTGACATTATTTTATCATGTTTAAGAACAGATGATTGTGCTCTATGTGTAGCAGACATTGGCTTGTTTCACTCTTACTCTTGTTAGCTGACAGGACTGTCTATTGATGGGGGTGGAATTGTTGCAAAAAGGAAACTACATTACATAATTTCTGTAATCCCTTTTGGTAGAGTATTTGATGGAACCTTATCTGGATATGTTTGTACCACAATGTAGGATATTGGATATTAGTGCACTTGTAGTAATTTATTCTGATGTATTATTTTGTATCCATAATAAGTTGTATTGCAGTGTTTATGTACATGATCTTTGGCATAGATAGCAAGTGGATGGATCTTTAACCATGTTTTTTTCCCCCATTCTACATTATCTCCCCAAGGTGTTTTACATTAATTTATTAATTAGGCCAATTCTATTGTCAGTATGACGGATTATTTAACATGACATTTAAGACAGTTTTGATTATTGTATTAATTCAATCAATAAAAAATGTGCTTTTTATATGCTGTGTTGGTTGCTACTGTGTGAGGTTTGTGAGAGGGGTTTGGTGTATTTTTATCATGTATCTTGTATCCTTTGTTTATTGCCTGACATCATCATGCCAGGCAACCTCCAAGTCTATTTAAACGGGAGCATTCAAACACACATTTGTCCTGATGAAGACCCAGTGCCAAGGGTTGAATTGTTGAATCTTTGTGTGGTGAATTAGCTTTTTCTGTGAGTGGCAATAGCAGTATGCTGACTGTATTCCCTGTTTTGGGATGGAAAAATTGTAATTTTACCTTTAACTCAAGGTAAAAATGTTTCAATATCATTTTTGCCAGTTGGTCCTGCTGTCCAAAAGGACAGCAATTTGAATTACAGGGAGAAACTGGTGAAAGAGGAAGGGATGGGGGATAACGGAAATAGGCACAAGAGGAGGCTGGAGAGTCTGTTTGGAAAGGTTTTCTTTTGAACGAAATAAAAAACGAAGGGTTGGGTTGGACAGAAGAAGAGAGAGAGAGAGAGGGAACGCGGGAGCTCCTCAGTGCCCGTGAGAGCATATACCGCATCGTCCATCTCGCCTGCCAATCCAAAACATGGCTCATTGTGCAGGATGTGTTGAATATGCACAGCCATACATACACTGTCAGTAATAGAAAACCAACGTTGCTTTCTGAGGCACGTTCACCCCTGATCTCACACCAGTGACCTTTGATTTACCAAGTCCTCATTTACGGCCACGAGGCAGATGATTATGCACCACTCTGAAATGGCTCAAATTTACAAAGTAAGTCCAAAGTGGAGTGAGTGAAATGTATTGTGGACATGCCTGGCATTGGGCCACTTCTCTACAGCTGAGCGAAGTGTTCTTTTCCATTAAGAAATGTTTATATACGTATATGGAACACTTAAAGGGTTTCTCCTGACTCATTTTCCCACTGAAGTCTATAGAAAAGGTCAGGAGAAGAACCCCTTAAAGTGATCCATCAAGATCTACTGCATATCCGGCAGCGGAGTGATGGTTTGAGGCTCGATTGATAACTCAGACCCTTGATGACTTACAGCCATTTCGCCAACCATGTATTCCATACTGTTACAGGATAATTTATAGCATAATCTACACCTCCACCCCCCCAATTCCCATAGAGATCCATTCAAATGCAGAGAGGTTATAGTATCACTTGCAAGAGTACCTCAAAATAAGATATCAAGAGTCTTTTGATGTTGTTGGGTTACAGACATCAGGAAGTCTTGCCATGCAAAGGATATGCAACCAAATATGAAATATGATTATTTCATTTAAGTTTATGTTAATTTATCTAATTACTTGTGGTCCCCTAAAATGGTGGGACTATGTATAAAAGGGCTACAATTTCTACATGGTTCACCCAATATGGATGTAAACGCACTCAAATTAAAGCTGAAAGTCTTGCACTTTAACACCACAGTCCCACAGTCACTGTTCCATTTTAAATCCAACGTGCTGGAGTACAGACCCAAAACAACAAAAAATGTGTCTCTGTGAAAACCTTTTAAGTCAGGACCCACACATTTAAGTCAGTGGGCTTACAAGAGATTTCACTGAATACTAAATACTGTATAAGATGCACATGGTGGATGCATAAATCCCTCACAATATCAACCCAAATTATCAATAATAAATTATAAACACCACGGCCCGGGGGTAAAAACCATTTAAAATATAAACTTAAAACATATGAAGACCACTGTGGTTTTGCAAAAAGACTTACAAAACCCAACTTATAGCCTATGAAACATCACAGTTGTTACATATCATAAATCCCCCTGACTGAAGCTCAGTCAGTGAAGGTAGTGTTTTTGTGAATGGAATCTTCTCATCAACTTCTCCTTCCACTCGTTTCTGAATTTACGAGTCAGGTCCGTCTTGAGGGCAAGCTGGATATAAGGTAGGTTATTATCCAGCATGCTGTGTCGTTTGAAAAATTATCGAGGGCGTAAAAGGACTTCTTGCAGATTGATGAGGCCCACAAAGGCATTGTATTTGTCAGTGCCGTCACGATGCTGCGCAATGCATCAAGTGAACTATGGAAAATGGTGCACAGTGTGCTTATTGTCCAGCTTCTGGGCAGATTTCATTGTTAGGTTTTTGGTGCGAGGAGCTGAGGAGCCACAGCGTACTCTGATTCAGCCATTTCAGTGCTTGTCAAATCAAAGATAGGTTTCACCTCTGAGGTGTTCCTGAAATTCTCCCTCTCAGCCTCTGGGTTTAATGCTGCAAATGAACCAGCTGCACTCCCCAAAAGACTGATTCACTTACCCATGCACCACATCTATAACACTGTAATATCTGTAATAACATCTGGAGCTCAGGCTTTACTTTTTTTGTTTTGTCCAACAGTTTCTTCCACCACATTATTCCTGGTGATTATTGTTGTCTTCTCTTCCTTGGTGCAGAGGCTGTCCTGACTTTATCGGTGGCTAGCATACAAAAATGTAAAATGTACCCTAGCCAGAATAACTGATAACAATATAATTTACCGTTAAAAGTTTATGGGTTAGAGTATTCCACACAGTTATACATACCTCACAAGTGCTGGTCATCTCAGGTTACTCCTAGGCTTTTTACATTAAAAGAGCCTCGGGTGAGTTCTCCTGTTGTATCTAGATTAAAGTAGAAGTCTAGAAATGGTGGGGACTAGAGAAAGCACAGCACCTAAGACTTAGCCAGACTGAGCATAATGAAAGAAGAACTTTTTATCGGTGCCTGACCAATTGTAGCCCATGGTGTCAATCAAGTAAGTCACTAAACTGAAGCTGGGACAGCTACCTTACATGAAAACCATATAATTACTCACCCACATGCTGGTCACTGACAAGCATGCATTCTTAATTTCTCACTTGCAGCAGCAGTTCCATGCCTGTGACTGGATTTACCCAAACATAGTCACTAATGATCCGGGCATAGGCTTGACTGAAGTCATGCCTGTGACTGGATTTACCCAAACATAGTCATTAATGATCCGGGCATAGGCTTGACTGAAGTGCTTTGCTTGTGTGAGTGGTTGCAGACAAGTAGAATAGTTCAGAGAGGATAACAAAAAATGGCTGATGGTCAATTTTGTTTTTTCTCATCAATTAATTAATTGAGCAAAAATTATTGTCATTATCATTAGGGAGATTTTTTGACTCAGTTGTCATTGCTGACTAAATGGAAAAACCTTGGTTAATCAGCGTACACTGGCATGTACCACTTAAGTAGCCATAAGTGACGACCACATGATTTGTCAGAATCTGTGATTTTTGGGTTTGATGTTTGTAATCATGTTGTATCTCCACTTAATTAATTCTTTACACCATGGTCTCTATTGTATTATTTAATTACTGTATCGTTTACTGTTTAATAGTGCTTTTGAGTATGCTATGTCTATAAAGAGTGCCCCATTTTGCATTAGCTGAATTATTCATGAATAACACATAAAAAATGTGATGACAAAACCTGTTCCAAAAAAACAGTTGCAATACCTGTTCTCCCAAAATTGCCAGGTTTAGCTGTAAATCTTCATTATTAGGTCATATAATATCACAGGTACATATTCATAAATCTTCTCTGTCAATTAGTGAGATAGCATTTTCTGGGTATACAAATGTTCATGTGAATAATGTCCATTATCAGTGTTCTATCTGGTGAGCAATCTGTTATTATCTCATCATCTAATAGCTTTCTGTTCATGTTGAATGTAAGCTGTTTATTTTTCTCTGAGATGAAGAGGTACAGACATTAGCATATCATTATAACTAGCAGCGAGGAATTAAGTGATAAATCTAATAGCTTTTCATGGTGTGCATTAATGTTAGGGCCCAGCGCGCTACCCATCGATCTCCATTATGAACGTGGCATGGGGCAAGGCTCTGTACCCTCTGAGAAATCCCAGGGGGGAAAAAACAGTGAGACCAAAACATGTGGAGACCTGCCAAGTTTGAGTGACAGGCAGCATCTCCATAATAAATCAACTAATTTCCTCTGCTGTGCCTGCCACCCCACAAAATCTACATTAGCATGTTGGGATTCCTTCTATAAATGCCTAATTCAGATGGTATTGAGTTCTTTATTTGTAGCATATCACCCAAAGGGAAAATGACACAATGCCTTTCACGTGACGTACTGGGAGGTTAGGAATTCTCAGCAGTCTGTGGCAGGGGAAAATGTCTGCTTAAATTAGAACAGCAGAATTGGAGATGCTGGCTGCCAGAGCTTGATAAAAAGCATGGGTATGGGATTATTTGACCCCCCCCACCCCCCCCAAGCAGCAGCAAAGCATGACTCTTTTATGTCTGTACCTCAGAGATTTAGAGGATGAGTGGACATACTAGGGGCCTTTAAGGAAAAATCTATCTTGATTCTGAGATGGAAAAAATACAATTTAGAATTATTTGAGAATTTGCTGTATCCTCTTAGCACTGAAGTACTTCGGTACTCAAAGACACAATTTTAAGCTCTGTAGGGACCAGTAAGCATTCGGGAGGGGAAACACTCGACACAAGCAATTCCTCGTTGTTTTCTTTTCTGATTTAACTTCTTACTTAAATTCAGAGAGGAATGGCAGTCACACAAGCCAGTCACATGCTGTCAGAGGTACCGTTTCCCTTTTTATTGTATTTAAATGGTTATTAATAAACTCCAAATCCAATTTAGAAAAAAAGTATATTAATATAACAAATATACTTATAAAAACTATTAAATATTATTGGGCATGTATAAAACGTCCATGAAACATTGTGAATGACAGGAGAGCATGAACATTTTAATGATGTTCACTATATTTGATCCTACAATATTTCAGTTGCTTTCTCTGACAAAGTTTAAAATATTTAATTGAGCATATAATTTATGATTCTTTGGAATTTTACATGGAGTCAATGAAGCATTTCTGTTTTAGTGTTTATTTCCTCATTCTGTTGAACATTACAGTTACTATTACCTGTTGTAAACGTTCTATTACTGATACATTGTTTTGAATATAGCTCAATAAAATGGACAAATGTTTCACCCCACAATGTGCAGTAGCAGTCATTAAGTGATCAATTGAGATGATTCAGGAAAAATAGAGGCATGGCCTTAATGATTATTCAACAGGTGGCATCAGTAGGCGGTGGTATGACCTTTCCACTGGAAGGGTGAATTACAACATATGAAACATAATCATCTTAAATGGAAGCAAGTAATCATAACAATGCATTAAATCAAAATGAGATGTTCCAAGGCAGTATTCTTACATTATTAATGTTTCTTTACTTTGAATAACGTAATACCTTGGACATGGAAAGGAATGTAAATATATACAGTGCCCTCCACTATTATGGGCACCCCTGGTAAAGATGAGTAAAAAGGGTTATAAAAAATTCATCGTTTGGTGAATTAGCTTAATCTCACACTGAAAGAATTAGAAAAATCCAACCTTTAATTGAATTAAATTTATTATGAGAAAAAAAAATCCCTCATCAAGAAATAATTCTTTTTAACAAAACCACGTGTGCCACAATTATTGGCACCCCTGCATTTAATACTTTGTACAACCTCCCTTTGCCAATAAGGGAGTCTTCTCCCGTGACATCTACAGTTGCACTCAAAATTAGTCAACCCCCTTTACTTTTTGCACACTTTATTGTGTAGTAGATTTAATTTTAAATGGATAAAATTGCCATTTTTGCCAATCAATCTACACTCAATAACCCATAACGACGAAGTGAAAACATGTTTTTAGAAATTTTTGCAAATGTATTAAAAATCAAAAACTGAAATCTCTCATGTGCATAAGTATTCAAACCCTTTGCTTTTAATGTATTTTTAAAGTATCATATTTCATATTTGGTCGCATGTCCTTTGCATGCTGTTACTTCCTGAAGTCTGTGAATGGAATGAATTTACTTCCATTTCAGAGTTCTGACATGGGTCAGGGGGCGTGGCTTGTCAATGGGTATGCACAGTATTTCCCACTGCTGCCGATCTCGATCAATTCTGTTCACAGATCTCATGTCTTCTAATAGACCTTCGAAGCACCGGCAGACAGTAATAGCGTTCTAGTTCAGTGAACAGCCTCTATCTCCCAGCATGGAGACAGGTATTTCCTCATTTGCATGCTGCAGCAGACTGATTGCACAGTAAACACACACTGGCGTTTACTGGAATTTAAAAAAAAATCACAAACAATTTATTTATATATTGTTGAAGTCAAGAGCAGAAAAATAACTGACACTAAATCAAAATCTCATACATACACGTCTGTCTCGCCCACTGTTGCCAGTGAAACACAGGTCTTTTTTTAAGACCTCCTAAGGTCTCATAATAATTATTTTCTTTCTCCTCAGTCCAGTGACATGAAAGATACATGTAGCACTGCTCTCCAAAGGGGCAATCACTGTATTGCTTCTTCGGCCTCCTCTATGACCCGGGAAGATTAATTGGGGGTCAATTTTGTTTTACCACAAGGATAAATGTGTTTTATTTCTCACAAAGACAGAACATTAGGATAGAAATCTGTATATTACGTCTGGAACTGGCCTTGTAACCGAAAGGTTGCAGGTTCGATTCCCAGGTGAGGACACTGTCGTTGTACCCTTGAGCAAGGTACTTAACCTGAATCGCTTCAGTATATATCCAGCTGTATAAATGGATAATATGTAAAATAATGCTAAACAATTGTGTAAGTCGCTCTGGATAAGAGCGTCTGCTAAATGCCTGTAATGTAATGTAATATAATGGGGGTTTTTTTGTGAGAAAGAGAGAGTGAAATAAAACTGCTGTGATTATAGCATATTTTACAATCACAGTAATTATCACCCAATGGCACATTTTCAATGGATAGACATTATGGTAGATGGTTTTCTAAATGGAAGTACATATTACCCAGGAATTTAATTCTAAATGTCATTCAACCATTTACAGTGTGGTCATGAATATTGCCTTTTACATTGCTTCTTTGTGGAGAGAATGCAAGAAAAAAAGAAATTCTGCAGAACATTTGGCATTTTAAACAAATAGATTTTCATAGGTGAAGAATGACCTCTCAACTTATCTTTCCGAAAATAAAAATTCTGACAGGTTGTGAACATTTTCTTGGAACTTGTACCTCAAATTTTCATTCACTGCTGTCTGTGGTTAATTGTCCAGCAAGGCTACAATGTTGTATAAACATACATTTTACGTTGACAAGGTTTGCCCCAGAAACACAAAAATATTTATTAAGGTATTTTCTGTGAAATCGCCCTCTGATTGGCCATAGACTTTGAAAATGACCATTTATTATTCTATCAAGCTCTTACTCAGGACAGGGAAAACTCTCACTCCCAGTTCAAACGTGAGTTTCAGCCTCACTTTCCCTAAACACCATAATAGCCTGTGACTCACATACCCCGTAGATATTTCCCCAGGATTCTCTGCCATGAAAACGTTTTGTCGTATTCAAATGTGAAAAGACAAAACCCCAAGCTCTGTGACTCTCCAAGGACATTTCTGCGTCTTGTGAACCTCAGACCTTTTTTTCATGGCCCTAACAAACACTGCGATAATGCTACACTCAAAAAATCAGCATTCACATCAGCGGCAGTCACGTCATTCCTCAGGTACCATGGGGAACTAGTCCAGGACATTAATCTCTTCAAACAAACCAAAAAACATATTTTTTTGACACAAAAATAGGCCTTGCTCACTAATATTGTCATTAACTGTTTCTCCTCTAGAATGTGCTGAGACCCTGGCATGAACTCAAAAGCCTGGCAGCTCCAACCCATTAAATAAACAGGGTGTGCTGTTGCCAATGCAAAATCATAATCTCATTTTGCATTACAGAATAAAAATAAAATATTCTTATCAGACACAAACAGGAGACATTTCTGAAATACCCACTAGACTTCCTTTGCTTCCTGATTTTGTTTATTTGACTAACTTAATAGTATCTATTATCATTTTTTGCACTGATGAAAGCTCCGAATCGCCATCTAACTGTGGGTATTCTATTGAGGGTTCTGGCTTCAGGGCTGACCACTTGACCGAGACAGCCCTCCTTACAGTCAGCAAGGAGCTCCACTCTGCCAAGTCAACCTCTCTCTCCTCCATTATGGTCATTGTTAACCTTAACGCAGCCTTCAACACAGTTGACCATCACGTCTTGCAATCTTTCCTGACTACCCTTGGGGATATGTGGCACAACTCTCAGTGGATTTGCTTCCTACCTCCTACCTCCTACCTCCTTCCTACTTGCTCCTTCCAGGTTGCATGGGAGGGCACAGTTTTGAGACAGAATAGCCTCTATACAGGTATACCCCAGGATTCATGCAAACAATTGCCTAAAGCTGAACTTGGCTAAAACTAAATGCTATACTTCCCAGCCTAGTTGCTTGGCCTTTCCCTCACCCATGGATGTGAAAATGATTGTTGAGTACGGACGCAGAGAAGTGAAAAACACAACTGCATTACACAAAACAAATTGACAAATTATAAAACACAACAAATCTCAGAAAAAAAAGAAAACACTCAAAAAACACAATCGCATTTCATAAAAAGCACAATGACATTTCACGAAGCAAATTGACAAAACCAGAAACACAACACAAACATTTCAGAAAACACAACAGCAAAAGAGAAAACGTAAAAGGTAGGTACAAGCATTGTCACTGCTCATGGGATGCTATAGAATATATATACTGCTATAGAATACTCTATGTTACAAGCTGGTGAATAGTGGGATTCTGGAAGGGAGTTGGGAGCTAGTAGGTAGACAGCAGATGCTTATTTACCAGAGAAGTTGCTACGGCAAATGCCCTACTGACAGTAATTTATCTAACCTACAGCAAAATAGCTGGGTAGTTCAGTTGGTGGATTGAGCAGTGAAGAGAAGTGACAATTTTTGATGACAATGGTTGCACATTTTACAGAGAATGTTGCAGTGATATATGGGATATACCTATAATTATGAATGGGCAACAACAAAAAAAAGCTGAGGGTAAAAAGTTATCAAACATGTGTGGTATGACATGCCTATCTTACAGTGCCTCTCACTATCTGCAGCCATGTTCCATCTACTGCTTACTATTTATATGAAACAAAAAGATAATAATTTACATTTGAAGCCATGGTATAACCATGGCACAATCTTCTTTGTTCTGTCCTTTTCTCATTTAATCCCTGAGGAAATGGCAAACTCTCTGAAACCCACAAGTAGAGTCCATAAATGATGACTACATCATTAGATCACATTTTAAGACTATTGCAATTATTAGTTTTCTTAAGAAACCCAAAGCAAATCTCAAAAGCAAAACCTTCCAGTACTGTTCAGTATTATTTAACTTATCAATTTACTAAACACAGCATTCTGAAATAATTGCATTTTCAGCCATAAAGGGTAGTCTGTGTGTGTCCTCACCCAGATCCCTCTATCACATGTTCAGGCACTACATATTCTTGCATATTTTCAGTCTACAATGAGATGGTCTGTTTCAATAAAAGGGCGGGATTGCAGTTAATACTAGCTTCAGTTTTCTAGGCGTACACTACCAGTACAAACAATTCCTACTCTATAAGAAGAGCTACTTTAAACATACAGATGAACTATTAGCTAATCAATCGTACACTCTGAATGCAGATTCAAAATGTTTCTTAGTCCTGCTATTGCGTTTTTCTCTGTGGTGCTTGGGAAGCAATTATTGTGAGTCTTTTCATCAGGGTCATTACCATTGTTTTTATTACATACATGATTAGTTCACTGTGCAAGAGACTTGCATTAATTAATACTCCAAATACATGCCTTGTTTTGATGCAGCTTTTCAGCACTGCTGGTTATCACTGAAAATACTTACTGAACCAAATATATGATTAAAGGCAAAATTCTGTAAACAACAGAGCATGAAATAATTGCTATTAGTGAAAGGTACTGTGAGATGTTTAACGTTCCCTTGTAACTTAACTGCGAACTAGTTTGTGTGTTACTCCAGGCTCACCAGCTTTATTTTATATTATCCATCTGCCACCTGTGTTACAGTGCATCTGCCAATGTTGCATCAGAGGAAACATAACATACACACGTCTTATACGTCTTTGTGCATTAGCCTTGGATACAAGCGGTTTGTGAATGGCTTCCCTGCTGTAAATATCAGATTTGTGAAAATCGCAACATACAGTTTAAGTTTGGAGACGTAAATGTCCATTGCAAAGCACTGATGTTTATTTTCACAGAACCACTTATGTATTGACTTTGAGGTTAGTTTTGGGTCATTGTCTTGTTGGAAGGTCCACCTGTGGCAAAGTCTCAGCCTCCTGGCAGTGTCAACCAGGGTTTTGCCTAAAATGTCCTGGTACTTGGTGGATTTTATGATTGCCATGATGCTCCAACAGGTCAATAACCCAAAGCACATGCCTACAAGGACTGGCATTCATTAAGGAACGGCTTTAAAAAGAAGTTCAGTATTCTGCAATGGCCCAGCAAAAACCCATACTTCAATCCTATTGAAAATATGTGGGATGACCTGAAAATTGTCTTTCTGAATAACTAGCAAATTTGCATGGAGGAATGGGCTAAAAATTATTCAAATGTGTGATATCAAAATGCTAAATATATGGGGGAAGTAAGCAAAGATTGATACTGAGAAGCACCTGAACCGCTGTAACCGGCCTTCCGGAATTGAGAACAGCAACATAGTGGACAAATTGGAGGCAATTTAACCGGGGTTTGTTTTGTGGAGAACGTTGTGTCATTCTCCACAAAACAAACCCCGGTTAAATTGCCTCCAATGTCCTCTGCCTCTGGATCTCCTCTCAGTTGTGGCGAGTCTCCACCTATCACAACCGTACTATACAAGCACATCAGACAAAACTACATTACAAAAACACAAGTAGCAAAAAAAGGACAGGTACACCTTTTGGAAACAAGTAGTTTGCATATTTGCATAAACAAAAGCAGCATATAAGACGCGAATATGCTCACATATCAAAATGCTTAATATATGGGGGAAATGGAGAAGTAAGCAAAGATTGATTAATCTTCACTGGCAAGATGCCTTGCCCTTATGAGGTTGGCCATACCAGTCAGCATGGCCAGAGTCACATGACATGACGTATTTCCTCTTCTAAGATGTGTTTGAGACGTTTCTAGATGTGAGACTCTTTTCTTTGTGGGGAGGGGTGGGTGTGGCTACAGAGCCTGTGGGGTGGAATTGGGTTTCAGGGGAGCATTTGGCTTGTAGCTAGCTAGCTACTGCAAGTGCCGAGGTGAAGAAGCACAAATACAGTGAAGCGAAACAACAAGCCGACAGGGCTCGTTCAAAAACCAGCCTTAGAATTGCTTTTCCTCAATGGTGACAGCTGAAGTTCACCAAGGGGATGAAAATTGACACGGAGTTGGAGTGTTTTCTGTTGGACCCGTAAGTAACTTTACCTCAAGCTATCCAGCTATGTACTTTAGGTAGCTAGATGCCTGAAGTTTGGTACCTTTTTTATCGAATTGTGGGCATGGTCGAATCACACAGAATCACAGCAAGGCAAAAAATCCAGTATAGCATGCCTTTAACTGAGTCGCTCTCATAGCTATCAGTTAAGTTCTGGGCAGAGGAGAGCAGTGCTCAGACACAAGGTGAAAGTGACTGGTGAGCTTATGATAATGAGTATTTTGGATCATTGAAATTCTGAAAGTTACATAAAAGTGATGTAGACGGTTTGCTCATATAAACACAAAATAGTTATTATTATTATTATTATTAGTATTATTATTAGTATGAAATAATGTAATGTTCACATTTTTTCCAGCATAAAACATAGTTCATTACCTGTGTTGTGTATTTTTACATCTTTATGAAGGGTTTGATTAACTCTATGTACCATTATTTCAAGTATTCACCTCCCACAAACTTTTTAACGTAAAAAAAAAAATTTCACCTTCAATTTTGAATGTATTGAAATACTTTTTCTCCTTCACCAACACAATAGATTCAAGATATATGCAAAAGTGCAAAAATATTTTTTTTAAGGCCTAGGAGTAGGGTTAAAGCACTAAAGGGGTTCATGTGACTCTGGCCATGCTGACTGGTATGGCCAACCTCATAAGGGCAAGGCATCTTGCCAGTGAAGATTAATCAATCTTTGCTTACTTCTCCATTTCCCCCATATATTAAGCATTTTGATATGCGAGCATATTTGCGTCTTATATGCTGCTTTTGTTTATGCAAATATGCAAATATGCATATGTGGTTTCCAAAAGGATCATTTTGGTAGTTGGCTACTTTGCTGTACCTGTCCTTTTTTTGCTACTTGTGTTTTTGTAATGTAGTTTTGTCTGATGTGCTTGTATAGTACGGTTGTGATAGGTGGAGACTCGCGACAACTGAGAGGAGATCCAGAGGCAGAGGACATTGGAGGCAATTTAACCGGGGTTTGTTTTGTGGAGAATGGCACAACGTTCTCCACAAAACCAACCCCGGTTAAATTGCCTCCAATTTGTCCACTATGTTGCTGTTCTCAATTCGGGAAGGCCGGTTACAGCGGTTCAGGCGCTTCTCAGTATCAATCTTTGCTTACTTCCCCCATATATTTAGCATTTTGATATCACACATTTGAACAATTTTTACGTGGAATGATATTCTGAATCCATCCACAAATCAGCCATATGGAGAGTGTGGCCTGTTTCCTTGTTAGTTCTGGGTAAGTAAATGCATTTATCTGAATTCATGTGGGTCATGGCCAGCATCCAAAAAGAATGATAATGCACAGGGAAAAGCAGGCTATATCAGGATGAAGGCCATTTTAAAGTAAAAATGCTGGGATTGAACTAGAGAATCATTGTATGTACTTAACTTTTTCTAGAGAGAATCAATTTATTGTTTTCCTGCTTTAACGTCTGGTCCTCCTGTTCTTCTCAGTAATTTCTACCTTTCAATTCATCACTGTGTTCCAAGATGAAAGTTTTTCATCTGTGCCCCTTCACACCACTATGTACTGACTCTTCTCTCCCTGCCTATGAAGAATTTGACTCGCTGACAAAAAAGCCCCCGAGGTAAACCAGATCTCTCTTCAATTGAAATTTATTTTTTTTTAAATTATTTTTTACAATGAACAACCCCCCCCACCCCTCCCCTTGCAATCGACAGATGCAATGAGCTGACAGTGGATTTGAAATTACAATGCTAAAATCCCCTTAATGCCCTCTTCCCAAATTCCAGTGGCACTTATACCCATGTTAAACATGCTGTGCAAAGTGTTGCAAACCCAAACCCGGCACAGCTACGCTCAATCATTCTGTTGAAGGGGTTTACCAGAGTCTGTGTGAAACCTTTTCAGGATCAGTCTGCGGCTTTCTGGATTTTAACTTTCACAAATGTTCACATGTTCCCTTTTTTAAAAAGTCCCATTCAAAATTTTCCACAGCAACACATCTTAAAATTCCTGAAATTATATCATTACTGTTTGTGCATTCATTACTGTTTGTGCTTGTCTGATGGTAAAACACTGCAAATCTTAATCAACCAAAAAATGTATCTTTCTTATATTTACCACATGAACATGGTGGAGCATGGGGTATTGTCCTTGGGCTTGCTGTCAATACAAGAGAAAAAAACATGCTTTCTTAATGAATGAGCGGAACAGAGCACTCCCTATTGCAATTTTAAAGCTGTGGTTCTGTTGTTTGGTGGGTTGTGTGAGGAACTGAGGTGAGATGTAAAAGAATACTTCATATTGATACATATCAGGTTGTCAGATATCTAGTTTTTACAGTACAGTGAGAGTGAGTGAGTTTATGCTTTAATTATGTGATAGTTTATTAGTTCATAGTCCTTTCTGTTTGACTACAACTCATGCCTATTTCTGTCCCCTCCCAAACATTCGAGGGTATTTTTTAGCCAAGATGCACTGAGACTCTTTTATACGTACAAATCTAGGGTGTCTTCTCTCCTGGGAGGTTTTATGAGCTCTCTGAAGGAACACCAGGCCACAGAACTATTTGTGTCTGCACCCAGTGTCCACACCATTCTGAATTCCCTGATTCAAGATATACTTTTAATAAAATAAAAATACCAATCTGTGACATTCAATGTTGACTACATATCAAGAGAGCTCTATTGGCTGTAGTAACTACATTATGAGTTGCACATGGTAAAATTCAAATGCAAGGCATAGCTTTAGTGAGCTTTAATCAGGGCATCGTAAAGCTTAAGTTTTAAAGCTCCAATAATACCTTGCTCAATGTTACAAGAGCAGTTCTCCACCTAGGAATTGAACCCTGACTTCTTGGTTGCAAGGGCAGTTTCTTTAGTTCTACACCGCACTGCCACTGTAAGATGAGTATTGACATCTTAGCCAATAAAATATATCAAGTGAATTCCATTTGAGGATGCCGTCAGGCCAGTTGTATCACTGTGAGCATGCCTTGCTCACCTGAACTTTAGCTGCCTACCAGCTTAATGTCCTGCTTCTGCCTAGCTCATTTCTTCTCTTCAATGCCATGCCTTAACCTGTTTTTTTTAAATTGGGGGTTCTTGGAGTAGCATCTAAATTAAGATTTCACGAGAGAAGACTTCTCTCCCTTTGCCATATGTGGTTCAGTACATCTTTGCCGATTATTCTATCCACAATATTTTTCGTGAGGCCTCTGTAAAGTGAGATATGTGCAGAACTTCCAGCTCACCACGCTATGGAAGAAAAAAAAAACGGACGTGTCGTTGTTCGTTGTATTAGGATAGCCGGCAATGAGAGCAATGTTACTTTTAACTTATTGTATTACTTCAGTAAAATGTCTCTCTGAGGAGTTCTTTGAAAAAATGTGCAGTTCGCGGCTGTCACTACAACCAAGCAAAATTACATTTGTGGCTAAAAAATTAGTGTTGTATTTGTTTTGGCTGTGCCATCCGCCAGACATAAGCATAGCCTACGAAACCAGACAAGCCAGCCAGACAAACTCCCGTCTTATAAGATGTTTATTGTCTGTTTATTGAGTAGCTGTCCTTCTGATTAAAATGAGCTCCCAGCTAACTCTCTACCTGTAGTGACAGCAGAGATATAGTCCCAAACTACTGCGCATGTACCCGGTACCTGCTTCGATGTGAACTACAATGACCAGGCGCTTTCAGTTTATTTGGTTCTTCGAGAGAGGCTAACGTTACTCGCTGGCAAGCTAGCCACTACAGTTCTACTGAAAAAAATGTCACCACCATTAGCTGGAGTCTCCAGAGAAGAACGGGGAAAATACAGCCATTCATTTTGGAAAACACAGCCCGTCATTTATCTTCTTTTGGTATAGTGAAAACATATTAGCGAGCCTAGCCAGAAGTCTGCCACAATTACTCATTTCTCCTCCCAGTCCTCTCTTATGCCAGTTCATTTTTGGGGATCCAGGAACAATGTCTTCAAAACACCCTTATGCATGTGGTCTTCAAAATCAGGGTGTGTAGTCAGACAGACTCTTCCCTCTTCATCTGTTTCTTGCTCCACAGATGACAAATAAACTGTGCCCTGTCCCACTCATTGCAGCAAATTTTCATTTCAGTTGGCACTGCAGCAGTTACCACACATAGGCTACACCTCTACTCATCGTTTACCTGAGGCAGTCCCAGGCTAGAATGAATCATAATCCATCAACGTGACAGATGGGCTTGGAAACAATCCGTCACCATCTATCTGGTCATTAAGTTTGTTTTAATGTTTACAGATTTTATATTGTTTGGGTAGCTTTTTTGGATGCATGTCCGTATTATAACATTTTAATTCCAACAAAAATAAGCCCATGGAAATTAAGGCTGAATTATGACACGAGTTAGCCTACTTGCACCTTCCTTACAGCCAGAATAAATATGTGTAGGCAATACAAATTGCAGAACATGTTTATTCAAAAATCTATAAAGTTTTCATTCACTGTCCTTGCTCAGCTTGTGTTGAAAATAAAATTGGGGGCGATCGATTGCCTTTAAAACAAAGTGCAGAGCTCGCTCGCAAGCTAATACTGTTTAGTACAGTTGTAACAGCAGGCCTCATTTATAAAAAAAAAAAGTCATCTTTAACTTTCACGGAAGCACAATTTCCTTAAATGGACGTAAGAATTATTTATAAAATTGGCTGCGCTTGTTTAAAATAGCATACATCTGTCGTATGTACCTTCCGTCTATATATCTCAAATTACCTTCAAATTTATCGCACGTGGATGTGCTCTGAAATTGCGCCCTGGGGCTATCTGGTCACATACATTTAATATAATGGCTCTGGGGAACCGATAACGGCTAATCGTCTTGGGCAAAAAAGTAAAAAAAGAAGATTTATCCTTCGGCATAACCAGCAGGTAATGTGCGTATGTCAAGTGAAGACCTGACGTGGAGCTACGACCGTTTCCACGGTCAAAGGGAGTCATGTTGAAATTTTATAAATCACTAGTTTGTTGTGATTTTCTACGTACGCCACACGTAAGATCAAATTTGATCTAAAGTACGTTGTATAAATGAGGCCCCAGGTTCCCAGCACCTCTCTCTCCGAGTTTGGCCAACGCCTCCTGGGAGGTGTGTGAGGTATCTCCAAATTCAACTTACCCACCCACTGACACCACTGTAGTTTTTGAGTAGCACCCACTTTTTTTTGTAGTTACCCACTCTACAAGGGTAAAGGTATACGTCATACATTGCACGCAACAAATAAATCGTGGATTTACTGAGAAAAAAAATATATATTTTTTAACAATTTATCTAATAAGGTCATGTAGCCTACTGTAGTTGAACACAATAGCCTATATGCAATGTCTTCAACTTAATCATTTTGGAGAAGCTGTGCTGTCACAAATTGTCTCTCTGTCAAAGCGAATATGATCCAGACACTGTCTATCAATTAATCCATCTAATATTGGTCTGGTATGATATACAGTTCCAACAGGATCTCGTGGAGCTTTTTTGTGTGATTTGTTGCGGCCTAAAATGCTTGATTTCGCGGCAGCTTTTCTTAAAAATTGCGAAGCAAAGTGCAATGTTTTGTGTGTGTTTGTTGCGATGAAGTTGCGGTAATTAGTGAAAGTTAAAAATAAAAATTGCGATTTCAAAAATATATACAGTATGTAATTCAATAAAGAATCATATGTAATATAAGTTCAGTGAGAATGAAACAGTACTGTATAACACAACTGGAAATATTGTGGAGCTTGTGTTCTGAGTAACCATTTAAAAAAGGCTCAATATAACAAAAATGTGTTTTATTTGTAAATTGAATGTGAAACTTATTTTTTTGGACCTGAAAATCACAGTTAACGTGGAGTAATTCTGTTTGTGCTCGTGTGATACCCGGAAGTAGCCTATGTGTAAACACGGAGACTTGCGTGCAATCTGAGAAATTCACACCAGTGAATTCTGGAGTAGAAACATTACAGGGAAGGTAATATCAGCTGTGTATAGAAAACTGACATCTGCAGAGTATCTTTGATGATTTAAAAAGTGACTTGTATGAATAATTGTACATTACAAGGCATCATTATTTACACCAGTTACCGTTTATCAGTTTTTTTTTTATTTAATAGTAAAGCAGAATTAAATCATGTATTCTACATAATGGTAAATGTCACATTTCCATATATTGACTTTTTTATTGATATTGGCATTTTAATTGATTTTACTAATTTATCCAAAAGGTTGTTTGCCATCAAATACATTTTATTTTATTTATCTGCCGTCTTCCTGGTGGCAGAATTGTTAATCAGTGTCCAGAGAGTCATATATAAATATTAAATAGCCTGAAAGATTTTATTTATTTGTTACTTTCCAATTTCAAACAAATCCCGAACAATTGTGCTCTGTAAAAATGAACAGATGGTTATGCTAGTGCAGACTCATATAGGAGCCAAGTAGCAGGCATCTCTGTGTTATCTTGCCGTTATTAAAATGATCCAGGCCAGCACCGAAGAACATTTCATTCTCCAGTTCCCGCAGTGACTGGGTGCAGATATGTGTTCGCGTGGATGTGATTTACGGTGAGAATGCATTTGTAGGGATGGTCCAGTTTTCTGCCCAGTGAGAATGTATGCCTTACGAGACAAAACCAGACCTGCGGAGCAGGCAAACTGGGACATGGGCCTGCACCTTTTCTTAACAAGCTAAGCTGTTCAACTCACCCTTTCCCAGATTTCAGCCTCTGTTCTCTTTTCTGAGGACTAAAGTCAGAAGCTAAAATTTCTTGTGGAAACAATGCCCAGCAGGGGCACAAAGGCAGAAGTTTGTATGAAAAGAAAAGAAATTATAAGTGTAGGCAAAGCTTTGAACTCTCAGAATGCCTCTGCCTATGCATGAGCTGAGAGAAGATTTGAATCGCAACGGGAGGGAGAGCACAAAAGAAGCACAAAATAACTATTTTCTTCCTGTGCGTGGCTGAGATGTAAATAGAAGTGTGCTTATTGTCTGCTGAACTTGTAGTAATACTCTGCTGTAACAGAACATGGGGTAGTGGGACGCCTCAGAGAGAACAGCAAGTTTAGGGGCGGGAGTTTCAACAAAGCATTTTGTTTCGTGCCAGACATGATGAATAATGACTCTGGCAATTAATTCCTTTATATATTTATTTACGAATTAATTTACGTATGTTTATATCCCCAGTTTTCATCTGGCCTTTATTTTGTCAGACAGGAAGCTGGCGGTAAATGCAGTCCATATACTCGGAGCAAGTCGGGCTCAAGGGAGACCTGGAGATAATTACTAACCATTCAGCAAATACAGCCAGTCAGCAAATACAACACATGAGTTGTACCGCCTGACAGGGAAAAGAGCAAAGCTGAAGAGCACCAGGTCCACAGAAATGCGTTCCTGTATGGAAAGTAATATATTAATAAAGTTGCAAATAAACAAAGAAAGATTTAAAGACTGGAGAGAAAGAAGGAACCATTAATGAATGGTAAGAATGATCTGTAAGTGCTGCGAAATTGTAATTATTTGCAATTAAAAGGTTAGAGTACTACAGACATATTTTTTTATTACTGCTTGGCAACAGTTGTGTTGTTCATCTCTATAAGTCCATAAGTATTCACCTCCTTTGCTATGGCACACCTAAATTGTTTCAGGTGCAAAAAAAAACAACTCACACAGCTAGTTGAATGGCCTCTGTCTGTGCACAGCAATAGTTGTCCACATAATTTCAGAAGGGAAAGTCAATACACCTGTCTAAAAAAAAGTGCCTTAGTCAGGGATAAAGTTGTATAAAGGCACAGAATGAAAAACATTTAAAGTAACTGAAAATCCCTTTGAACTCAGTTAAACCAATAATTCTGTTGTGTGCCCTGAAATAATTTAAGTGTCCAGTATGGAATATACTTTTTTTAATACTATATTGTGTAGGTTAGGAAATATTTATTCTTTTTACTATCTGAGAGAACCACCGACAGAAGGACCGCTATATTGTCATTGTTTATTGTTTTCAATAGTGGTCTATCAAATTATCTTGAAAAATATACAATCCATAAAACATATGGATTATATTTCAATAGGCTGAATAATCATTGTCCTTTCCTTTCACTACGCTCTTCACTTGCTTAAGACTAGACATTAATTGAATTGTAATATCACGGCAATGCAGGCCCGTTGAATTAATCACTTTAATGACAGGAAATTCAGAAATGAGGAGGGCTGAATAGCAGGACAAACTCATGCGCACACACTCACACACAAAAAATGTTGTCAGTGTCACAGTGGTATCAAAACACACACTCTTCCATCTCATCCTCAAATATTTGGATCAACTACAGACCTATGCCAGAGCTCTCTTTATTGATTTCTCCCCCGCCTTCAACACAATCAAACCACACCTGCTTCTACAGAAAATGCAATGGCTTGACATCAACCCACACATCATCCACTGGTATTACTCCTTTCCTACAGACAGGATACAGTCAGTGAAGGTCGGCGACACACAGTCCTCCTCTCTAATCACAAACAGGAGCACCACGAGGTCTCCTGTACTTTTCATCATGTACACTAATGACTGCACTACCTCATCTAAGTTGAGCACATTTGTTTACTTGTGAGCATTTCTGTCCAACTATTATACAGTAAATGGCAACTAGCGGCCATAAAAACCTTGATATAAAAAATGGCCATTGGAACTAGTGGATGTACTCGATATGCACTTTATCTGTTGGAATGTGCAATGTGGTGGGCGGTGGTGTCTGTTAATTGTCATGTTTATTGTTGTTGACCTGGCATTTGTTTTATGTATTTTGTGTGTTTTAATGTATGTTTTTCAGTATTTTTATGTATGATGGCTCCTTCTTTTACGCAATACAAATTTTTTGGAAATAGACAATGAAAGGAAATCAATCAATCAATTAATCAAAATTCAGGCAGACTTGTTATGCGTGACTATTTAAATGAAGCCTGTAGATGCAAAATAACACCAAATATTGAACATCTACCAGCATATTTCACTGTTATGATGTCTATTCAACATGAGCATCCTCTTTCCTCCTTCTGGCTCATCTGACTAGAACACCCTGTTTTATTGCCATTCAGAAAACCAATTTGTTGATTTCCCTGAATGGAGGCTTTTTTCTGGCGGTGCTTTTATGTCATTCAGTCAAACTTTCCAGATTAATTAGGCACCATATCTCATCTTAAAGTATTATTTCACAAATCTGCTCAAATGAATCATTACTTAAATATTGTAATGGAAAATATTTAGCAGTTCAGTGCTTCAAAGCAATCCATCACGGGCTTTGATAGTTTGACATTTGTAATGAGGAGCTATAATATATTAAAATTATTATGGATGTGGTGTATCTACTTTAGTGCTATGTATGTCTACACAAGGCACCCTAAAGTAGGTGAAAACACTTTAAATTAAATTAAATTAAATTGAAATTCATCTTGATATCCTCAGACATATTGCTTATTAGTGTGAGCAACATCTGTTTACACTCATGATATGTGTTTGCTGTCTTGTTGGGTTTTTTAATCTAGTTACTTCCCTGATTTTTCTCTTTCAAAGCGCCCACTCTTTTATGGTTGTTAAATTGTTAAATCACAATTTAGGACAGGACTGCTCTCTCAGGTAGATTGTCAGTTATTTGAATTTTTCCCTCATGCTCAGCCTTGCATAGACCTGGACAACAAACCAGATGACTTTCCTACTATGCTATTGCATACTATTACTGTTTCTACACAATGATGATTATTATTATTATTATTATTATTATTACGATTAGTATTTTAATTTAAAAGAGTAAATATGAGAAATAAAATAAAATAAAATAAAATTATATACAAGGACAATTACCTAGACCTGAATGCATCAAAGATGAAGGAGATGGTCATAGACCACCCCTACCAGCCCTTGGCTCTGACGTTGGATGGGCTGACCATTAAACGAGTAGAGGAGTACAAGTACCTGGGTACTATAATAGACTCTAAGCTTACATTTAAGAGTAACGCCGAACGGATCTTCTCAAAATGTCAACTGAGGCTTTTCTTCTTGAGAAACTTCAGAAGTCTGCAGGTGCATAAGGCTGCCTTACAGGCCTTTTACTGCTGTTTTATTGAATAAGTTCTTAGGTTTGGTATCCTTGCTTGGTTTGGTTCTCTGACTGAGGTCCCTAAACAGGATTGTTCGAATGAGCAGAAAGATAATGTGCCAATATCAGCCCAACCTCACAACCATCTTTGAAAAACGGACCAGAAGGAAGGGAGAACACATTGCACAGGACCCTACACTCCCACTCTGCTGAGTATAAATGTCCCCTTTTCAGTTATGCACAAAATGTACAACTGTGCAAAAATATACTTGCTAAAGATTCCAAACCTTCTTATACCATCTTGAAACAAAACACCCAGTGTTGGAAAGGTGCATATAGCTTTTATAAAACAATAGCTTTTAGACAATGTAATACATCCAATGTACATACAAATTTGAACCAATTGAGCCAACATACACATTGAACATACAAGCTATTTACCAATACCTGTATCATTTTGCACAACTCTACATTATACAGTTCACTGCAAATTTGTCATTACGGACAGTTTCCATGTTGTCCAATTAATAATACATCTTTTTATTTTACAGAATAATGTATAACAAATATCAAATATATAAGATATGTAATATCTTATAATAGCAGGCTCAAAAAAGCAACAACTCATATATGTTCAGGTGACATGTTTTTTTGTAAAAAATGCACAAGAGGAAATCTTGGATATATGCCACTGTATTAGCAAGCTGAAACAGGAATAGAAACAGAAATGGTTACACAAACTGCCTGGGAGTTAGTGGAATTGCTAATTTTGCCTGGCGCTAACAGTGTTTTTCACCTCCACCCAATTTGGCTATTTCCTGGTCTGGAGTCGAGGCATTTGCATCAGCATGGGATGGGCAGCACAATAGAAATCAAGTAATTGCTTTGTTTTTTTTTCCCACCCACGCTGACCACCTCTTAGCTTAAACTCTGATGTTCTGTGCTATGTTGGGGGAATCACCATTGTGCACATATCAACCTCGAATAAGATGGGCAGACAAGCAATCACACAAGTATTTTGTGCCATTGTCACTTTTTGCTTGCTTAGTTGGGCTTAGACCAGGGTATAGGCCTAGTATGAAGGGTATTGTGATCAATTCTTTGTACGCACTATATAAATAAAAATCAATTTACTGATTATGAGACCATCTCTACACGTCATATTCTTCTTAAATACATACGTACAATGCAGTCCGTAAGTATTTGGACAGTGACGCAATTTTTGTTGTTTTGGCTCTGTACTCCAGCACATTTTATTTGAAATGAAACAAAGAATATGAGGTTAAAGTGCAGACTGTTAGCTTTAATTTAAGGGCATGTACATCCATATCCAGTGATCCATGTAAGAATACTTTGTGCCCCCATTTTAGGGACCAAGATAATTGGACAAATTAAGATTCACATTTAGCACTTGGTTGCAAATCATTTGTATTCAATAACTGCCTGAAGTCTGTGACAAATAGACATCACCAGACGCTGAGTATCTTCCCTGGTGATGCTCTGCCAGGCCGGTAGTTTTTTTCTTTCTTTCTCCAGAATTTTTTACAGTCGGTTGCCTTTGCAATTACTCAAAAACAATAGGCTGAATCATGCATTACTGCAGCCATCTTCATGTCCTGTTTGTGTAGAGGATTTGTGCCTTCAGTCATGCCTTCAGCAAGTGAAAAGCATGTTCAGTTGGATTCAGGTTGGGGGGTGATTGACTTGGCCACTTTTTGGCCCTTGGTTGCTTTAGCAGTGTGTTTTGGCTCATTGTCCTGCTGCAACGTGAAGCTCAATCCAATGCGTTTTTAGGCATTTGGTTGGATCTGAGGAAATAAGATGTTTCTGTACACTTCAGAATTAATCCTGCTGCTGCCGTCGGCAGTCACATCATCAATAACGATGTGAGCCAGTTCCAGTCGGAGCCATACATGTCACACACATACATGTCACACACATACATGATGAAATTGCCAGTTTACTAAGGTGTTAAGTGGTATTGTGAAAAAATCCAATATGTTTGGTTAATGAAACCAACCCCCCACCAGACCCACGAGTAATTTATTCCATCCTACTTTGGAACTGTCCCACAGGTACACTACTGTGCATGCTTTAATCCACTACCATCCTGAATTAGCCCTAGAGTTTTACAATTGCGCCTTGTCTGTGAAAATAGTGCCCAATATGTCATACTGGTATTACATCAATATTACATTAAAAGTTGTTCATAGCATATTCGTAAACTACTTCAATGCTAATCTGTGTTATTGCAATGTGTTATCAAGTTATTTGACATGCATTTTCCAATACAGAGATTCACTGACAATAGAGTGTTGAATAGAGATGTATTGTCAATATGCTGGCAGTGCGCTGTAAATCTGTCACCAGTGAATCATTCGTACATTTCAACTGCATTAGTACCGCTTTAAAATTCAATACATTCAGTCTGAACCTCAAGAAGGGGTAGCGTTCGTCTATACTTATCTGTTGTTGTTCGATGTTTTTTTTATTGAACGTAGATTATCATTACAATTGTAATGTTCACCTCAGTTTTGATTGCATTCACTGGCTTACAAAATCGGTAAATAAATTTTGCTTTGCTTGTACGCTTGAAGCAGTGGCTATTCCGAGTAGAGTGAGAACCTTTCCCAATCCCAGGGCACTTTTATCACTGTGACGAAGCCACGATTAATCCTAGTGCTATAGAGAGGTGAATGTGCTTTGCAAATATAGCAAAATGTAATTTAATTATTTTCACAGTGGGTGTGAGAGGGGCTAGTTTAATCGATCATATTACCTGTAGGTGTGGTGAGGGTGTGACTGCATTAGTGAGGTTGTAAATTAAGTGTGTAGCTGGTATATGAACATCTGTGTTATGTTGCCAAGTACTAATAATTCCTCACCATCTATATTTATTTTCCTCTCCGCTCTCTCTTCAAAAGACAATTATTCCATGATGTCATTGGATCACCGCATGAAAACAGGGTTCCCTGTAGGACGCTCTGCTCATCCAGAATTTCAGCGAATCAGTGTGCTCATTTACATGTACTTAATTGGAAATCGCTCAATAAGAAATCAGCATGCTGTATAAAACAGGTTTTAAAAATAAAAATAATTTATTTTCTCCAACCAGGTCCACTAAAATGTTTATAAGGCATAAATTGTTGTGATTTGCAAAACCTGCACAGATTTCCAATTTCCTGGGTATACAATTGGCTGGGAAACAGATGGATAGACATGTGCCAGAATTAACAGTGTAAATAAATAACACCATTGCTTGCAGGCCAACAAAAAAAAGAACTTCTTTTGTAACAGTTTCAGATTTCAATAAAACATGCCATGTTCTGAGCAACAGCAAATTTGTGATTCCATTCAATGCCACTGTGTTTGAAATTGAAACAGGAAAAAGATGCCAGTCCCTATATTCATAAAGCAACAAGAGGCTTCCTTCCTCTCTCCAATTTGATTTCTTATAGTATCTATGTTTGAATAGCAGTCTGAAAATAGCAGTCTCATACTGTACATATCCCAATTGCAGACTGACATAATGAGCTTGTTTGGAATTTCCTATTAGCCTTGGGAAACCAGTCATTTAACCCACGCAGATGCCAAATTTGGTCAATTCTCACCTATTTAGGGGGTGTTCTATTTAAGGCTTTATAACTCCAGGTGTGAGCATCACAGAAACTTGGTAAATGGCCTAAATGAAACAAGACAGTTGTACCATTTACAATACTAACTATATTTTGCATCTTTAGATCACCCTCAGATTTTGTACACTTGTGGACACAGCGTACTTTTTCAATCAAACATACTTGGGCTATTTCCCGAATAAAATAAGTCGACCAGGTAAATCCTGTCTAGCCTACTCGGCTATCAGTTCTGTGGATCCAACTCCGGTGGCTGGTGCCACCTATATATTTTGGTCGTAGGGAAACACTTCTGTTGTCGTTGCTTGTTAAATTGACTTGCTATGAGACAATAGTGACACTTAGAAACTCAGTATTTGGCAGAGTTGTTACAAATTGTGTACTAATAAAGACAAAACAGGGAGTTTGTTGTTTCCACTCATAGTTTGGTTGCAGGATAGATGAATAGCTGAGTTGAGCAAAATATTGGCGCCAGCGCCATGGCCACTAGGGGGTCTGTGCGAATGGGTTAATGTAGCACTTATGAGGAAAATATCACTTTGTTATGTTTTTGTTTATAAATAATAATAAAAAATAAAAACTGAATTTATCGATGTAATGCTACACAAGTGAAAACCACCCCTAATAATTTATGGTAGTAGAATTGAAGTCTTCATGGAATCATTGATATTTCTTTATTATTTGGGAGGAACCAAGAACAATGACACATGACCCTGTGTTCAGGAAATGATTTCAACCAGCCATCCATGTCACAGAGATGTAAGTAAAAAGGGCTTTGAGATGTCTAGAAAACCTGCCCCCAGCCACTGATGCTGGATTAGTGTGCATTTATAACAAATTAGTTGCATGTGAGATTTCTTGCTTTTACATTTGAGCTGTAGATTCTGAACTGATAAACAATATTTAGTTCATTTAATTTATTATGTTTAATAAAATAATGTGTATTTTTTAAATGCCCAGGCAATACAATTTGAAGAGATTTGCAAACTGCTATTGCTGATGACCCATGCAGATAATGTTTTAACTTTGTTTCTAAATCGTATTACATATCCTATTTAAAGTACATTTAAAAACCCTATATTTTGTTAAACAACATTTTGGTTGAATGAAATAAAGGAGTCTGGGTTTATTATCTAATCACATTCATGTACAATCCTAGCCAAGGATTAACTTTGAAAACATATTTTTGTACTCTCTATTTTGTTTACCTATTTGAATTGAAATGCTTAATACAATATGTAAGTAAAGTACTCAAAACTAAACTGTAACATACTATTCAACCTATGTGCCTTCTGAAATGAGCAACCGTACCTAGATTCCTAGAAGGACAGTCAATTTGTGAGGTGCACAACATTCTGTCTTTATTTTCCCTAGCTAATGCATGGATCTTTATTGGGTATGAATCTAGTGGAACTAGCGGAGTGAGCAATTTCCTGGATCCACTTTTCTCCATCTAGCACAAATAGCCAATGGGACAGAAACTTTATTACATATTTCTCAGTACCTTGCTTTTCTAACAGAGATAATGATTCAAATAAATGCTGAGGCAAAAGGATGCAGTTAATAGTCAATGCATAACATACTATTGAGCTTAGATGGGACATTTGTAAGGACGGTACTGAAACTAGTAGAACAAATAGTTTTTGAAAGCACATTTCAAATAAAAGGTTATGTTTTGTAGTATTTGCTTTGTGTCGGACACGTGAGAATCCAACAGTTTCAACAGTCAGTGTCATTGTTGAATGTTCAGCACTCTGAATACAGAACTCAAATAGTATTGCATGCTAAAACCCTTCACATGTTCTACATGTAAAATATATCTATTTGATTTGATTTAATTATATATTATGAAGACAATGAATCAATTAATGGCTGGATCAATTATTAGTTGGTTAGGCAGAACAATCTGGTCAAAATATAAACTTTAAATACTGAATATATAAACTCAGTCAATCGCATTAAAATGAATAACTTGTTTATGAAAAGTTACAGCACCAAAATAGACAAAGTTTAACACATAACACCTCTCTGTCGATAAAGGTCAACTACCTTAAACTCTAAAGCTAAAGACATGAAAATGAAACGGGGTAAATCACAAAAGAGATAAATGGAAGAGAATATCAAAGCACAGCTTGTCTGTCTCAAGGTATGCGCCCAATACATGCAGCCAGAGAACAAAACAGAAATTAGCTCAAGAGAGAGAGAGCCAGGACCAAACTTCAGGAAAATGTGTAAGAACTCAACTGGCTTTTCCCTCAGAAGTCATAGATTCTGCACCCTAACAGGGACTGAGGATGCTGACCCTGATTGGATGACACCAAGTTGAAGCACTGAAAGGGGGATCGGGGTCATTTCTGGAAAGGACTGGCTTATCAAAAAGCTGACTAAATTGCTAATAGTTGAAATGACTATAAGTTGTTGAAAGCAAAGCATCAAAGTACCATGATGTTATTATCAAAATATTCATGTTTTTAGCTTCTTTTTAACAAGACCAAACATGACTTAGCTATTGACTATCTCTGCAAAACAGAATTTACTCCTGCTTTCAACAACAAAGATTATGGTTGTAGCTGATAATTGTCCAACCAGAGGTGAAATCTCTACTTTAAGGCAAACATATTCCATATAACAAGGACAGTCATATAACACTGACCTCAACTGGAGCTGCCTAAATAAACACAAAACATGTAAGACTTTCAATTGATTTCTTCATTCGACATTCAAACTTTAAATCCAAACGGCAATAATGACCTTGGTATGGTGTGACCCTGCTGGGCTATACTCCTAATAGCTTTACATTCTGGTGTTTATTCTGAAAGGTAATAAAACTTTCCAGGAGATGAGACAACATAACACCTTTGATTTGTGTGCATAAATAAGGGCCTCAGCATGTCTTTTAATTGCCTTGGGAAGGGAGAGAGAGAGAGAGAGAGAGAGATAACATTGTTACAGACCATGTACAAAATAACCTGTATCAAAACATAATGTTCCTCCATTTAAAAACAAGGCATTCCACATTTGCATTGTGCATTAAACCTTAATCAGACATGGGATTTAATTTATTCTCTGGTTATTTGCACAATGTTGTCCACTTGGCAATAGATTTAACTTGAACTTTCCAGATTTTTTCAGCTTTATAAACTCTTACTCTTATATATTGTATACAGGGCTAAATTATTTGTACTTATATATCATCTCTTTGCACACACTGTTGCAAAGAGATTATATGAAAGGAGTATTTTTGTTAAAAAATATTGACATGCAAAATACAGCAGAGCAATAGCATAAGATTTTTTGTAAAAAGTTATAATTTTTTCACCGTGCATAATTACACGGTTTGGCCAAAAAAAAAAGTCGCACACTCTAATATTTCGTTGGACCGCCTTTAGCTTTTATTACGGCACACATTCGTCGTGGCATTGTGTGAAAATGATTCCTCATGCTCCCTGAACCACTCTTTCACAATTTGAGCCCGATGAATCTTGGCATTGTCGTCCTGGAATATGCCCATTGATGGGATAATCTGGTCATTCAGTAAATTCAGGTACTCAGCTGACTTCATTTTCTTGCTGCATAACGTTGCTGAGCCTAGACACGATCAATTGAAGCAACCCCAGATCATAACACTGCCTCCAGAGGCTTGTACAGTGGGCACTATGCATGACGGGTGCAACGGCGACTTTTTTTTTGTCCAGGCAGTGTATCTAAAAATCCTCTGAATGTAATCCTGTGCAAAGTTTCAACTGACTTTACGTACTTATTTTATAGATTCTAATACCTGTTATTCATATTGTTCAAGTCAGAAAGCAGGGTGGGTGATAGACTGATATATGTAGTTGTCAGATTTTTGCAACTTGGAAAGAATGGCCCGTAATTTGTTGGACTGCTGGATGTACAGTATAGCCAGTGTGCAAATTAGTGGGGGTATTTCCCCCTGCTTAACCAATTTTCATCCCAAGCTGGGATGCAATTATACCCCCCTCTGATACTAGTCTCTCAATCTGAATAGTGTTAGAATAAATACCAAACAATAAGTAATTATACATTATTTCTGAGTGTCAAAATTAAAATGTAAAGGCAATAGTTAAAAATGAGGATGTTCATGGCCATCTGTGCTGTTCACCCTGCTCTTATCAGGCATAGCCTAATGTTACCTTTTAGACGTTCACTTTTTCGATGCGTTCATTGTTAATGTGTTTTTTGAAATGATGTCCTAATTAAGCAGCCATAGGTTACTCTAACGCCAGAATTGGACCTGCGGCAGATAGCTAGCAGCCCGAGGTCCGGAATGTGTACTGTAGCCTTTCTCTAGCCTGCAAAGCTTCATCCAATAAACATATTCTATGCTATTCATTGTATCGTGACAACAACATCAACCTAGCTAGCTCTAGACTATGAAAAAATGAAAGGGCTACTAAGCTACTTGCATTTTGCATTATTTTAAAGGAAATTAGGTACACAGGCGCTTATTCATTCCTCGTAATTTTTCTTGCAAATTTGTTTGTTTTTTATTTTGTTTTTTATTTTTGTTTATTTTTGTTTTCAGGGAAGCTGAAAAAATACATGGTTGGTAAAATGGCTGTAAGTCATCAAGGGTCTGAGGTATCAAACGAGCCTCAAACCATCACTCTGCTGCCAGATATGCAGTAGATATGGATGGATCACTTTAAGGGTTGTTTCTCCTGACAAATTTTCCTATTGAACTCTATGGAAAAATAAGTCAGGAGAAGAAACCCTTCAAGTTATCCATCCATATATACTGTATTTCTGGCAGCAGCGTGATGATTTAAGGCTTGTTTGATACGTCAGACCCTTGATGACTTAGAGCCATTTAGCCAACCATAT